>CM060085.1:17207345-17459845 GCA_030533445.1 Cyprinodon diabolis
ATCCTGTACCTTTATCTGATCTGCCTTTCAATTGTTTTACAAGTGTTGTCATATGCAGTATATCAAGTTAAAGACCATGACTTTAGTCTTGATAGAGCTTTATAAAATCATTAGTATGAAGCAGTAGGCAACGTTGAACCCGAATTATTCATATAGTAGATTAAGTAGATTAATCGTTCATTATAATGAATCTAGAGTAACTAAATTACTTTAAATCCAGTTATTGGATTTCAATGTGTTTTAATCGCTTCACATGCCATAAAATCTTAATATCTGTTGGATCAGAAGCCAAAATGGTTCCATTGTGTTTTGGGGGTTTATCTGGTGAATTTGAAAATGTATCCAAAACATGTACGGGACACAGCTAACATGAGGGGAAAGGTATGGAAAATACATTCTTGTATTTGTAGTAGTGTAAACTAACCCTGTACCTCACACTGAACACAGTGACCCCACAGGGAAACACGGTGGTGGCACTATCATGTTGTGGGGATGGTTTCTTTCAGTAGGGACAAGGAAGCTGGACAGTTCCAGACCCCAATGCTTAAAATGGACATACTGAGGCTGTGGCTACGTCTATTTAAGTTATTTAGCTATTTGAATATGTCTTGTATTTAGTTTTTTGTTTGTTTTTTGTTTGTATGTGAAGGGTGTTTATTGTTCTTACAAAAAGGAAAATGTACTTGATAGAGATGTGTTAGTTGTGATCTTTTTGCTTAACAAAGTTCAAAAAAATATAAAAATTACAAGAATAGGATGCTGTAATTAAAATATTGTGGAAAAAAAAGGAAGACAGAGTAGTATGAAGCTAATTTCAGGGTAGAGGGATCAACATGCAGGGAGAAAAGATTAAAATTAGTGGCAGATCAAGCTAAATAATTGATTATCCTTTTTTTCAGTTTTTTGTCTTGTTTTTACGGCACTAGTGGCCCGTTTTTTTAAAAGTAGGCTGATAGGAAATGGGGTATGAGAGAGGCGGAGAGACATGGGGCAAGGGACCACAGGTCAGATGCGAAGCAGGGTTGGCCAGGTTGAGAACTAAGGCCTCTGTGCATGGGTTGTGCTCGCTAACCAATGCGCCACCAAAGCTCGCCCATAATGGAAGATCCTTAAAGAGCTGACAGACATAAGTGATGACAGAGGTTCCTCTTTCAACAGGAGAACACAGACACACAAGCAGACCTATTAGTTAACTGGTTTCTATCGACTTGCAGGTCTAATTCAGATATAATCCTAGTTGAAACCAACATCAAGGCATATAAACTATTTCAATCTAGTCCAAGCCAGTTAAAAACTGCAAGAGTTGATGTTTCTTCAAGGTTTTGATTCAGTAGGGTCCAACACGAACGCATATTATATGCATTCTCTTTTTTAAACATAGTGAAATGTAAGGGTGTGTGTAACCATTTGTAAGGCATTGCATTTATTGAGTACTGCAAAAACTGGACATGCACCATTAGCTCATTGTGAGTCATGCACAGCTCATTTCTCTAAAGTTGTTTTTCTCTGTTTGTAACTCCTCTGGCTGATTCTCCATCCATTTCTCTGATCCTCCACAACAGATTCTGAGTATTTGCACAGAGAATCCGACGACTCTGTCTCCCTCTACGACGTGAAGACAAGTGATGTTAAAGAATTTCTGAACAGAGACTTGTTTGTAAGTCATTCTTCTCAAACTACAATTTTTTACCCATTAAATGTCAGGATAAATAAATTTAATCTAAAAGAAAATGGCATGGGTTCCTAATATTTCTTTGGACAATGCAGATAGCCCGGCACGCCTATGACTACATGCTGTCTGCTGACCGCAGATATGTCGCTTTCATGAGCAACTATAACAAGGTACGGCGAGCTTTTCTGTCCTGTTTAGTGTCAAACATGACGCCTTTATGGATTTTAACCCCTTTATTTTGTTTTATCCATCAGGTGTGGAGACATTCATTCACAGCTTCTTATAGTCTCTATGATCGAGATTCAAAGTAAGTAATCTATTTCATTATTCGTTTTAAAACTTAAACGCTACCAGGAATGTGCTGCAAAATTGCTGCAATTGCAATGAAATCTTAAACACACATATTTCAAAATTGTGTCTTTTTTTAACTTTAATTTTACAATTATAAAAAGAACTGATTCACATCTCTTCCAGCAAAGATGTCAGCCCCGCTGAAATTCCAGATATAGTCCAGTACTTTGCTTGGGCTCCTACTGGGAACAAACTGGTAAGCCTGCAGAAGACAAGTTTGTTTAAACAGTCATGGCAGAAAGAAAGCCTAAATAGAAAAGTTGTGTCTGAAGACTAAGTACACCCTCTGAGTAGTTTTTAGAATCCTCTTTGCAGAAACAACTCCGTGGCCGTTTTGTATGTAACACATGTTTTCATGCATTTTTCTTTCCATCAAATATACCCTGCATACTTGCCAAGTATCTCAACTTTGGTCACATCTGGCTAAAGAGCATTATTTCTAAACTCTCGCTTCGTTTTAGAAGCAGCAGGGCTACTTGAGGCATGGTCAGGGGCAGATTTACCATTAAACCAAACTAGGAAGTTGCCTAGGGTCCAAAGTTCCTGGGGGCCCCATAAAACTCCTTTTACATGTATGGTTAATACAGCTATTTGTGCATATTTATTATATTTCAATAAAATGCCATCAGAACGCTTATAATATTAAGTGTGTCTCAGCCCCCCCTTTCAGTGTCCACCACATTGGATCAGACCATGTGCTGCACATGTTCAGAAAGGTCCAAACTGACAGCAGCAAACCATTCAAAAACAAACTATGTAAAGAGCAGTGTTCCCAACTTAATGCTTTTGTCGCTATATTTCGTGACTTTTCAGATCCCTCTAGCACTTTCCTTACAAAAAAGCGCCAAATCTAGTGACTTTTTTCTGCTAGTGGAGACTTTGGGAACAACATATAAAAGCAGCGAACTCTGCTCTCCAGAGCAAGTGGATTGGTAACCCCGCCTCCTGCTCTCCTCTATCTTGTCTGCGGTCATGATTCATGCAGCTGCTATTTCATACAAATGAAAAATGGAGAACAGTTAAGCAGATCATGGCTTGTCTACAGTGAAAAGAAGGACAGAGTTGTTTACTTTTGATGTCACCTTTTTGGAAACACAGGAAGGAGCAATCAGCTAAGTGAGTTGGAAGCTTAGTGATTGAAAAAAATCTTTCATTCCTTTTGAGACAGCATGAAAAGTCAGCCAAGTAAAAAAAAAAATAGAGGGGAAAACAACAAGAAAAGGGACAAGAAGAAATGTAAAACAAATAATGTATAGTATATTCTATTAAAATGTACAGGTGCTGGTCATAAAATTAGAATATCATGAAAAAGTAGATTGATTTCAGTAATTCCATTTAAAAAGTGAAACTTGTATATTATATTCATACATTACATACAAACTCATATATTTCAGATGTTTATTTTGTTTAATTTTGATGATTACAAATGACAACAAATGAAAATCTCAAATTCATCATATCAGAAAATTAGAATGTTGTGAAAAGGTTTAAAATTGATGGCCCCTGGTGCCACACTCTAATCAGCTAATTAACTCAAACCACCTGCAAAAGCCTTTAAATGGTCTTTCAGTCTAGTTCTATAGGCTACACAATCATGGGGAAGACTGCTGACTTGACAGTTGTCCAAAAGACGACCATCGACACCTTGCACAAGGAGGGCAAGACACAAAAGGTCATCGCTAAAGAGGCTGGCTGTTCACAGAGCTCAGTGTCCAAGCACATTAATAGAGAGGCGAAGGGAAGGAAAAGATGTGGTCGAAAAAAGTGTACAAGCAAGAGAGATAACCGCACCCTGGAGAGGATTGTGAAACAAAACCCATTCAAAAATGTGGGGGAGATTCACAAAGAGTGGACTGCAGCTGGAGTGAGTGCTTCAAGAACCACCACACACAGACGTATGAAAGACATGGGTTTCTGCTGTCGCATTCCTTGTGTCAAGCCACTCTTGAACCACAGACAGCGTCAGAAGCGTCTTGCCTGGGCTAAAGAGAAACAGGACTGGACTGCTGGTGAGTGGTCCAAAGTCATGTTCTCTGATGAAAGTAAATTTTGCATTTCCTTTGGAAATCAAGGTCCCAGAGTCTGGAGGAAAAGAAGAGAGGCACTTCATCCACGTTGCTTGAAGTCCAGTGTAAAGTTTCCACAGTCAGTGATGGTTTGGGGTGCCATGTCATCTGCTGGTGTTGGTCCATTGTGTTTTCTGAGGTCCAGGGTCAACGCAGCCACATACCAGGAAGTTTTAGAGCACTTCATGCTTCCTGCAGCTGACCAACTTTTTGGAGATGCAGATTTCATTTTCCAACAGGACTTGGCACCTGCACACAGTGCCAAAGCTACCAGTACCTGGTTGAAGGACCATGGTATCCCTGTTCTTAATTGGCCAGCAAACTCTCCTGACCTTAACCCCATAGAAAATCTATGGGGTATTGTGAAGAAGAAGATGCAATACACCAGACCCAACAATTCAGAAGAGCTAAAAGCCACTATTAGAGCAACCTGGGCTATCATAACACCTGAGCAGTGCCACAGACTGATCGACTCCATGCCACGCCGCATTGCTGCAGTAATACAGGCCAAAGGAGGCCCAACTAAATACTGAGTGCTGTACATGCTCATACTTTTCATGTTCATACTTTTCAGTTGGCCAACATTTCTATAAATCCTTTGTTTTTATTGGTCTTCAGTAATATTCTAATTTTCTGATATGATGAATTTGAGATTTTCATTTGTTGTCATTTGTAATCATCAAAATTAAACAAAATAAACATCTGAAATATATGAGTTTGTATGTAATGTATGAATATAATATACAAGTTTCACTTTTTAAATGGAATTACTGAAATCAATCTACTTTTTCATGATATTCTAATTTTATGACCAGCACCTGTATGTATCTGTATAATCGGTCTGTTTTAATGTGTTGTCTTCTGAACTCAGAGGGCCCCCTGCCTGTCTTCACCTGGGGCCCCAAATTTCCCAAATCCGCCCCTGGGTATGGTCCCAGAGGTTTTGGACTATATGTTCCTACAGGACTAGAATTAGGTTAGAAATTCTGTGTGGAGCTGAAGGAGCAGATGGAAAGCTCCCCTTGTATCGTCTCCTTTCCAGATCAGATCGGATTGGTTGGAATGAGACCATTGACCTGATCTTTGATGGCCTAAAATCACATTGTGATTCCACCGTCTCCGCTTTGATCCGATCTCAGATATCAGGTTGAATGTAGAGTGATGGATCTCTGGCTGCTTTGCCTTATAGCAGCGGTTTAAGGGAGAAACACCATCTGCTTTTTGCCAGAAGCATCTTTCTGGCCTTTGTGTTCGAACATCTGCTAGAACTCCTGCTGTTATAGAGATGGCCACAATCTTCATTGTAAAATGTGCCATTAATTACCTGCACCTCGCTCCTTTGCTCCGACGTCATTTCAAAATGCATTTCAGTTTTAAATGCAGCACTAGTTCTCTATCTTGGCCACTATTGAGTTAAATAAATAGAGAACAGATATAAATATTTCATTATGAATAAGAGATCTACTTTTTATCTGTTAAAATGTTTTATTTTTATTTGCATCACTGTTAAAAATGTTCATATGCCTTTTCTTAAAGTTAATATCAGTGACTACCGCTATGAAATATGCTTTTTATCTTCACGTCCATTTTTTTTTTTTTTTGAGATTTACAATGTTTTCATATTGCAGGCATATGTTTGGGACAACAATGTGTATCTGAAGACCAGCCCTGAGTCCCCGATGCAGCAGCTCACTACAAACGGGGAGCCAAATAAGATCTTAAACGGGATTCCAGACTGGGTGTATGAGGGTAACGGAATTATATCAATGTTCAGTTTTTCCACAAGGAACCTCCCTATCTATGACCGCACTGGCAGCTTTTTCTAACTTGCTGTCAAAACAGTATTTTTTTTTCTTGAAGAATTTGGTCAGGCATTTACTCCTGGCTTGTTTTCTGAGCCTGATTTCTTCCAGATGAGGGTTTTCTGCTACAGTCCTATTCTCCTTCTGAGGATATGTGGTATAACCTGCCACAAATCTAACTTTAGTATAAAATGTAAATCAATATACTACTACTGCAGCATCACATTAAGTGAAATATAATTACAGTAAAAAAATATAATCATGCAGCTACTTAGCTTTTGATTTTCCATTTCCAGAGGAGATGTTCTCGTCTAATGCGGGTTTCTGGTGGTCACCTGGTGGGAAGTATTTGGCCTATGCTGAGTTCAATGACACTCCGGTGCACAATATTGAGTACTCCTTCTATGGCGATGGGCAGTACCCCAGCACCATTTCCATTCCATACCCTAAGGTGGGACCGTTGTTCTGACTGTCATGTCCTCTGACATATTTTAACATTTTCCAGCCCATCTGATTAATTTTTGTTGTTTTGTTGCAGCCAGGTACTCCTAACCCTGTTGTGAAACTGTTTGTTGTGGATACTGACAACACAACAATAATCACTGAAGTTGTTGTTCCAGCTGCATTCAAAACTATGTAATACAATACCTTCAATCATATCATCCCCCCTGAGAAATTCTCTTAAACATTAATTTAATTTTGCCTTTTTCCATCAACAGCGACCACTACTTAGCAACCGTTACCTGGGTAACTGATACACGTATAGCTGTTCAGTGGCTGAAGAGACTCCAGAACCACCTCATCCTTCAGATTTATGACTTCAGTGGATCTGCCTGGAATCCCGTCGAGGTACATTTTTAAAGATATGCACAGACCTATAAAGTATTCTCCTTAAAAATCAACTCTTATCTTTTTTGCAAACTTTTTATTTGGGGTTAAAAGTGATTGGAGAATTCAAAAAAGTGCAGCTGGAGCTAAAATATTTAGAGATTTAACATCAATAACATGACAGGTGCATAAGAGAAAAAAAAAGGATCAACATTTAAAGAGGACTCCTGCACACTGTTTAAATGCCAATGTCTTCTCTTGCAAGTTGGACAGTGTGAAGGAGTCCTTATTGGAAAAAAAAATACATATCAATAATAAAAGTGTGATTTGGACACAAAGTGTTTATTTTTTACTAACTAGGTGACTCCCAAAGGTTTTTATTAACCACTGTGTTCAATTTAATCCCAACATACAAATCCAGATAATCTATGTAGGCCTCAGTTAGCCTCTTTGACAAACATCTCACAGCATGGTGCTGCCACTACCATGTTTGAATATGAGCAGATGTACTCAGAATGATGAGCAGTTAGTTAGTTTGTTTTATTCAAGTGCCTTCCTGTCTCATTTAAACTTACAGCGCAAACAGGTCTGATGCTTCTTCTTTCCTCTCTGTACAGTTTTGGATTTTAAGTTCGATATATTAACCTTACAGACCTAACTCCTCTTGCAATTTGTACCCTGCTTTCGTTTTATCATATATGTTTAATATGTGTAACAATCAATGTAGAGCTGCAGCTATCAATTCTTTTAATAATTAATGAATCTATTGATTATTTTTTTTATTAATCTAAGAAAAAAACTTTCAGTAAACTAACATCACTAATTAAATCAACATTTGTAATTCAAAAATAAAGAACCTCTTATTATGCATAATTAACTGTAAAGATAAATATATATACACTATATTGCCAAAAGTATTTGCTCACCTGCCTTGACTCACATATGAGCTTAAGTGACATCCCGTTCCTAAGCCATAGGGTTCAATATGACGTCGGTCCACCCTTTGCAGCTAGAACAGCTTCAACTCTTCTGGGAAGGCTGTCCACAAGGTTTAGGAGTGTGTTTATGGGAATTTTTGACCATTCTTCCAGAAGCGCATTTGTGAGGTCGCACACTGATGTTGGACGAGAAGGCCTGGCTCTCAGTCTCCGCTCTAATTCATCCCAAAGGTGTTCTATCGGGTTGAGGTCAGGACTCTGTGCAGGCCAGTCAAGTTCATCCACACCAGACTCTGTCATCCATGTCTTTATGGACCTTGCTTTGTGCACTGGTGCACAGTCATGTTGGAAGAGGAAGGGGCCAGCTCCAAACTGTTCCCACAAAGTTGGGAGCATGGAATTGTCCAAAATGTCTTGGTATGCTGAAGCATTCAGAGTTCCTTTCACTGGAACTAAGGGGCCAAGCCCAGCTCCTGAAAAACAACCCCACACCATAATCCCCCCTCCACCAAACTTTACACTTGGCACAATGCAGTCAGACAAGTACCGTTCTCCTGGCAACCGCCAAACCCAGACCCGTCCATCAGATTGCCAGATGGAGAAGCGTGATTCGTCACTCCAGAGAACGCGTCTCCACTGCTCTAGAGTCCAGTGGCGGCGTGCTTTACACCACCGCATCCGACGCTTTGCATTGCACTTGGTTATGTATGGCTTGGATGCAGCTGCTCGACCATGGAAACCCATTCCATGAAGCTCTCTGCGCACTGTTCTTGAGCTAATCTGAAGGCCACATGAAGTTTGGAGGTCTGTAGTGATTGACTCTGCAGAAAGTTGGCGACCTCTTCGCACTATGCGCTTCAGCATCCGCTGACCCCGCTCCGTCAGTTTACGTGGCCTACCACTTCGTGGCTGAGTTGCTGTCGTTCCCAAACACTTCCATTTTCTTATAATACAGCTGACAGTTGACTGTGGAATATTTAGGAGCGAGGAAATTTCACGACTGGATTTGTTGCACAGGTGGCATCCTATCACAGTTCCACGCTGGAATTCACTGAGCTCCTGAGAGCGACCCATTCTTTCACAAATGTTTGTAAAAACAGTCTGCATGCCTAGGTGCTTGAATTTATACACCTGTGGCCATGGAAGTGATTGGAACACCTGATTCCAATAATTTGGATGGGTGAGCAAATACTTTTGGCAATATAGTGTATATATATATATATATATATATATATATATATATATATATATATATATATATAGGGGCTGAAACAATTAATCATATTGTGATTTAAATAATTGTCAACTAATTTTGTAATTAATTAATCATTAACTGGAGTATAGAGACTGAAACATGCTTTTACAAAAAATAATTATAAAAATGATAATAATAATATTTTTTATAATAATAATTTAAAAAAGTAAAAATAAAAATACATAAACATTTTAAATTTAAGATTAAAAAACTTTTTTTCGTCTGTCAATATGCTCATTCCAGAACTCCGTAGGTGGAAAAGTTTTAGTATTACCTGGTGTCATTTATTTTAAAATCTTCTTTAAAGGCAAGGCAAATTTATTTGTATAGCACAATTCAGTACAAAGACAATGCAAAAGAATCAAAGCAAGTAGGAAAAAATTAAAAAAAATTTAAAAAAATGCAGAAACAAAAAAGAATATTAAAAAAAGTTGGACTAAAGAAAATATGTTTTAGTTGAACTGTTTAACTAGAACAGTCGAAGGCAATCCTAAACAAATGTGTTTTTAGTATTGATTTAAAGGAACTCAGGCTTTCCGCACTTTTACAGTTTTCTGGAAGTTTGTTCCAGATAAGTGGAGCATAGGAACTAAATGCTGCTTCTCCATGTTTAGTTCTGGTTCTTGGTATGCAGAGCAGGCTGGAGCCAGAAGACCTGAGTGGTCTGGAGGGTTGATACACTGATAGCAAGTCTGTGATGTATTTAGGTGCTAAGCCATTCAGAGATTTATAGACTAACAGAAGTATTTTAAAGTCTATTCTCTGAGATACAGGGAGCCAGTGGAAGGACTTTAGAACTGGGATGATGTGCTCTACTTTCTTAGTCTTAGTGAGGACTTCTTTAAGGAACCTTTTGCTATCTGATTATTAATCGATTAATTGAAAAAAGACAGATTAATTGATATGCAAAATAATCATTAGTTACAGGCCTAATATTAAAAATAAATATTTTTTTGTATTTTTTCTTTCAGCAGATTGCCCTGTTGTAGGGTCTGTGTACCATAAATTTAGTTCAGTGTTTTTCAACTTTAGGCACACTAGCCTGCATGTTTTAGTTTCCCAGCTCCAACACAGCTGATATCGATAGCAGATTATCAGGCTTTGCTGGACTGCAAACATCTGGATCAGGAGTGTTGAAGCAGAGAAACATCGGAATAATGCAGGGCCTCGCCTCGAGGACCAGGGCTGAACAACACTGCTCTAGGTAACAGTTCAATGGGATCACCAAATCTGTTGAGTACTTTATCATTCCGATTCATCTTTTCAGCCCTAAATTATCTTTGAGGATTCACAGGGTTATGATTTAAAAGTAACACAGTAACTTTTTAGTAGAGCTTTTAAAAATGTTTTCTACATGCTCAGTTTTGCAGAGTCTCTCTGCTTAGAGCAGCTGATGTAATATGGTGCGTTTTTATGAAATGTGACTTATTGTGTTCATAAACCTGCTGTTATCTTGTTGTAGGACCTGGAGCTGACAAGCACTGGCTGGATTGGGCGGGTATGTTCACTCCCTTTGGTAAAATGTATTTATTATTTTCTCTAAACTATAACTTTTACAATGAGACCAAGGCGATTCATTTTAACCGTAGGTCATTTAAAACATACGCAATTCCCCTGTGTTATCAAGTTATGGTACGGGTGAATTAAAGCCTTTTACAGGGAGCAATGCACACATAAAAATCTAACTTAAATTGAGGAGTTTTTTAATTACTGGTGTCTTTCTGTAGTTCTCTCCATCAGAGCCGGTTTTTGCCCCCGATGGAAATAGTTACTACCTGATCATGAGTGACAGTGCAAAGTACAAGCACATCCATCATGTGGTTAAGGTGAGCAGAACGGTTGTATAGAAGTGAGAATGTGGAGAAAACAATGAGGCAAAATCAAAAGCAATGCTTGTTTTTTAGACTCTCTGATATGAACACTGATCTGCTTTGGTTTAACATGCAGGGAGAGGCTACGGCCATCACATCTGGAAACTGGGAGGCCATTGATATTCTCAAAGTCACTGCAGATAGTGTGTAAGTCCCTCAACTTGTATAGAAGTTTCTAGACTTCATACATAAAAAAATATCTAACCAGTTATCAACCATCACCTGTTGGTGTGGCTAGATCTAGACAAAAGGTCAGCGGATAACTAACCATCTGGTCCTATTTTCACGAACAATGTCTGTTTTCAAGTTCCCAGACTTTTTAGTGCTGCATAAAATTCACCAAAATTAGTTCTTAAAAAAAGAACTGCCTACAGTTATTGCACAATATACTGTTATATTTAGGGAGGACTTTACATAAAGTTTCTGGCTATCCAGTAGGGTTTGTTTCCTTCTAAGTTTGAAAATCCGGGGGAGTGGCGGCCTAGTGGTTAGAGCATTGTGCTAGGGTTCTGGAGGTTCTGAGTTCAACTACCTGAGCAAAACCCTTAAAAGGCTGGTTATACTCCCGCAGCAGTGTGTCGCAGAGAGCTTGTCACAGGTATGACGCAGACATTTTTGATTTATGCTCAATTTTGAGGCGTGGTCTGCGTTATGTTATATTCCACGCCACAACGCAAGAAGGACAATCACAAACTCGCTGTGGGTCTAGATACGTCCGAGGCGGTGAGGAAATGGGGGCAAGTTTCTCTGAAAATAGAGGGACATGAGGGCGAAAAAAAGAGCGTGGATCCAAGTGGAAAAAGGGTCTCAGCGTTCTCGCACCTCGCTCGTTTAGCTGTTCTGCTGATATACATCCGGGTGTCCATAAAGAATGTAATTATGGTACTAAAATTATTCTTTAACTCGCTAAAGAATGCTAATACACATCTTTAAAAAATGTTTTATGACTTTTGTGAGACAATTTTGATGCTTTTTACATTTTAGTTGTTTCTTTCTTTAGATTACTATATAGCATAAGGTTAAAACTAAACGAAAAAATAAAACTCAAAAAGACTAGATTTATGTTTAAATCCAAAGGCGAAAAAGTTATCTCCCATAAGTAGCGCAGGATCCCATTTCCAGTGCATATCGGGCAGAGACGACTGATAAAACAGAAAGGCATTTATTTTCTCAGGAAATACATTATTAACCTTTAAAACATAATAGTTTAGTACTTTATTTAGGTCTTTTAACAAAATAAAATCGAGGGTGAGCTTTATGTATATCTGGATGCGCAAATGAGCTGATGGCACATGAATAGAACGGATCCTGCTTCTTGGACAGAATCGGGTAGTGACAGATCCAACTTCACGAGTTGTTTTCCACAATGGCGGTCATACAAACAAAACAAGCCAGTAAGGTACCAAACAGGAAATACGCATGTGTAGAGTAAATTTAGATTTGACCAATCAGAGGACTCCTTTCTGCGGTCACCTACAATTTGGTAGAGATGCAGCAGAGTGTCTGCGGAGGGGGCGGGGACGTCTCGGCGTTCACCGCAACACCTACACAAACTAGTTTCGAAGGATAAATCAGCCTTTACCCCACACTGCTCCCAGGGCGCCACACAATGGCAGCCCACTGCTTCCCAAGGGATGGGTTAAATGCAGAGGTAAATTTCTCCAATGTGAGATCAATAAATTTCAATTATTATTATTAGTATTACAATTTTGTATAAAAAAAAAAAAAGTCCCCCTGTGTGCAGGGGGCATAAAAAGCAACACTAATGGTGAATAACAAACAGCCATCAGGTGGCGTTTTCTGCATAACAAGATCAAGCTCTGGCAAGCCCCTCAGCAAAGGGCTTACCTTAACATGAGAGGTCTCAATAATTCGGGTTCAGTTAAGACCCAAATTACTAAAGGAAGCCAGAGCTACTCTCCCCCATCTCTTTTTTCTATAGTATTTCTGTGAAATAGCCTCTGTAGCTAAAATCGCGCCACATTAGCCCTCACCCCAGTCCACTCTCGCCTCTTCAGTTATAATATATTGCTAATTTCTGCCAATTTACAGACCTTAATAAAAGTGCTTTGATTCTTTGTGCAAATGTAGGTATCAAGTGAAAAGAAAATAACTGAGTTCTTGCAAAAAAAAAATGGGATTCCTGAGTTTGCCCCTTTTTGGCCTGAAAAATCCAGCTAGGATTTTCCATCAGTCCACCCCGCCTACACTAATGTAGTTATCGTATATCATCAGGATGCAGAACGCCCCACTATCACAACACTGCCACTGCCTCCGTAGTTTGGAGCCCTTTCAAATATAACAAGGATGTTTCACGCTCTGTAAAGTGAGAAGAGGAATATCGGTTACCCTGAAGGACCCGTTCATATTATCACATCCTGTCAAAGCTTCAGCCATGTTTGAAGAGGCTCTAAGCCAATTCCCGGTGCCTCGATATTCATTTTTTTATAGGAGTTTATTTAAATTTCGCAGTCAAATTTTAATTTTCTAAAACCTTATTTCTTATACAGAAATATACACTGATAGATTCTTACTTTGCACCAATCTGAATTCCATTTTCTCTTCAGGTATTATTCAAGTAATGAAAAAGACAACAAGCCTGGAGGAAGGAATGTCTACGAGTAAGAATTTGGATTTCGCACCTTTAGAAAGGGTCGTTTTTCTAAGAAAACTGGAACTGATGTGTGTCTCTGTGTGTCAGGTGGTCAAACCAAGGCTCCAGGTGTCTAACCTGCTCCCTCCTATCAGACTGTGAATATAGCTCAGCGTACCTGAGCCACAATGCCTCCTACTACCGTTTCAGCTGCAGTGGTCAGTTTTAAAAATGTTACTGCTTTCTATATCTGTTTCAAATCTAACAAACGCTTTTTTTCCCCTTTAAAGGTCCCAGAATCCCGTATTATTCGCTTATAGATACGAAGAGTAATAAACGTAAGCTAGAGTTGACATAATTTAACATCAAACTACATGAAAAGAGAGAAAATCTGTATTTTATATATTTTTATTTCTAGCGATGAAGACTTTGGAAGAGAACAAGGCATTTGAAGGTGAAATATCCCAACTCTCAATGCCTACTGTTCGTCGAGGGACCATTAAGCTCAATAATTATAGTAAGTTCATTTCTCTACAACTGGTTATCATTTAAAATAAAACTCACTTTTGTAAATATTATGGATCTGTCACAAAAATATCGTTTTTAATTTAATAAAACAAGTGGTGCTTGGCTCCAGGTACTTATTCTTATCCGTATTCTTATCTTCAGCTACCACAGTATACATGTCTGATTAAATAATACCACTTAGGTGCTACTTTATTGTATCTCTTATACTATATCCGTTGGTTGTGCTGTGTTTTTTTTTACATCTGTTTGAAGATGATGAGGCAGACCGAAGATGTTTTATCATTATCTCCCTTTTATCTCCTTTTTCTTTCTTATTTTCTCCTCTTTTTTTTGGTCTGTTTTTCCTTTCCTGTTCTATTTACATTGCAGTGTCCATATAATCTGTAAAACTCCCTGCATAATTATATTAAATCTATTTATATGCATAAAACAACCGGAACACTATGGCGATGGCCGTACTGCTCCACTTGTGAAAGTAAAATCTTTTGGGCTCTTTTTGGCATCAAGACAATTATTGCCACATTGCCAGACAGGAAACTTAAAAAAATAAAAATAAAAAAAACAAGTAAATTAAGGTTTTTTTTTTTTTTTTACAAAAGACTGTACAGTTTAGGCTTTTAACTATTAAGCTCTCTAATAATTGCCTGTGGGGGAAGTGTCTATATCGCACGCAGTCTACATAGTGACAGTCAATCAGGACATAGGAGACATAGAAAGGCAAAATGAAAAGCCGTCAGATTTCATAAAAAGCTAAAAATAAATAAAGATATGCACCGTTAGGTCTAAATTGTTCTTATCTGATTAAAAACTTGTTTTAATTGACAGATCTTTGGTATCAGATGTATTTACCCCCAGACTTTGATAATTCCGAGAGGTATCCTCTGCTAATAGACGTGTAAGTATCTACTGGGAAAACTAACACAATCATGCACACATATATACACATATATTAGTGGTGGGACATTATTTGCATTAATGCCAGACTCTCATTGGGCGATAAAAAAAAATATCGCCGTTAATCTGTTCTCACAGCTGGGTTGGGAGCTGGGTCTATAATAATCATGACTTTCACCTTAATAGTTTAGCGCAGATCTATTTTTGGGGGCAAGAATGAATCAGTCTGCCTAGGCTCAGCTCTATCAGCCAACTAGCCAATCCCCTCGCTCCGTGGATAGCCACAAGCTGCCTAACCTGACTTCGCCAGATGGATTTGCTCCGCATATCCATCTGGAAACCTTCCGTTGAAGTAATTTTGGGAAGGGGCGAAAATACTGGTTAGCTGATTGACCTATGTTGGTGATAGACGGGCCAAATAAACCAATCAGATCAACAAAGCATATGACGTAACAGAGCCTCAACACCTCAACCCGCCTCAAAGCCAACGCTGATTGGACGTTCGTTTGGTGAACGGCTCCAAATTTTCTTCAACGCAGAGTCTCCACACTGATTAGCGAGTGAAATCTTGATACCTCGCGAGATCAGGATGGTCTCACGAGGCTACAAGCTGCCAGCCCCTCCCTCTCCAGGAGGCCACAGGTGACCCATCTTAGAAGCTACCTGCAAGGCGAACTATCCTGTGGAAAATATATGACAGGCAGGCGGCGGAGAAAGCCGCGAAAAATGAGAAGTTGATCGAGGCAAAGTTTGTCAGATGTCTGGAGACACTATATTGTTAATGTGGGACACTATTTTTTGCAGCAAAAACACAGTAACAAATGAGCCAAAAAAATGTATTGATAGTAAAGGTATAGTATTTATAACTTGTCATAATATTAAATAAGACGACAGAATTATGTGTGATATGTTAATGACTTTGGCAGAATATAAATGAGCCATTTAAATCTAGATTAATCTAGATTAAATCCACGATTACAGTAAGATTTATCTAGATTAGAAAATATAATATATGCCCACCACACATATATATATATATATATATATATATATATATATACACACAACACTAACATTAAATCTTTCAGGTATGCCGGTCCCTGCAGTCAGAAAGTAGACATGAGGTACAGGGTGGGCTGGTCCACCTACCTGGCAAGCACTCAGAAAATCATTGTTGCCAGCTTTGACGGAAGAGGAAGCGGTTACCAGGGCGACCAGCTGATGCATGAAATCTACCAACGGCTGGGAACCTATGAGGTGGAAGATCAGATAAGAGCGACTAAGTAAGAAGATTGGCGGTTTAAACAAGTCGCAAACATCTACCTTTACACGAGAAACCTTGATAAGACAATAAGGCCATTCTGTTGACTACTTTGATCTAATTTCCTTTCTTTTATCGTTGTTTTTTTTTTTTTTTTTTGAGGGAGTTCATAAAAATGGGCTTTATTGACGAAACAAGGATTGCTATATGGGGATGGGTAAGTAGCCAAAAATAAGGCCTATGTAATAATATGCGCCTGTGGATTTATACTGTTTGAAGTTCAAAGGCCAAGTTGTTGCTCTAAACATAAGTTAATGTTCCACTTTGACGTCAGTCTTTTTTATAGTACCGATGAGGTGATATAATGAGAGGTCTTATCTTCCACAGTCCTATGGTGGGTATGTATCTTCAATGGTCCTGGGTTCTGGCAGCGGAGTTTTCAAATGTGGCATGGCAGTGGCTCCTGTATCCAAATGGGAATATTATGGTATTTTCTTGGTGTTGATATTTGTCCTAATCCAGTCCTTGTAATAGTGGCACATTATAAGACCTGTATCCATCCATATATTCCAGACTCCATCTACACAGAGCGCTATATGAGGCAGCCCTCAGAGAATAGAGATGCCTATGATGTAAGCTTCACTATCAGAAATATATATCTGTTATATGGTCAAGTTATCTTGTAACCTAACCATAAATCTGACTGTGCAAAGAACTCCACAGTAACAGCCAGAGCCAAGAACTTCCAATCAGTACAGTATCTTCTGGTTCATGGAACAGCTGACGGTAGGTTTTTTTTGTTTTATTTATTACTGAGATTTTCTCATTTGAAAGTTTTCCCTTGATTTACAGAAACATTATAAACTCATAAAAATTCCATGCTTGGATTTTTTTTGAATCACCGAAGGATGAAACTGAACCTAAAGGAGGATTTAGAAATTTCTTGGAAAGTAGGAGTTAACAACTACGAAGTCATGTCAAACCATAGTATTTTCCGTATATACAAGAAGGAATTTCTCCATAAATATAGTCTCACCGGCCTCTTTATTAGGTACACCATTTATGTGGACGGTTGCAGCATCTTTTGCCTTCAAAGCTATCTTAAGTCTTGGTAGCATAACTTTGATAATGAGTCTGAAATATTTCTATAAAATTTTGGTGAATTTTGTTACGATAGCTTATCAGCTGCACATTATTGATCATTTTGATACTCTGTTGGAATTAAATATACTGACTATGGAGACCGTTGAAGCAGGAAACTTCATGTTTGAGATGATTTGACTCTATTCTGCTTCTGTCTCCTTGAACCCCAGTCGGCCTCGAAAGATGGCCGCTCACGCTGAGCCTGGTTCTGCTGGAGGTTTCTTCCTGTTAAAAGGAAGTTTTTCCTCTCCACTGTCGCTACAAGCATGCTTAGTGTGAGGAATTGCCTTCAAATCAATGAGTCGATGCAATCAACTGATTTTCATTAGACAGAAAACTGAATCAAATTGACTGTCTGATCTAGTTGAATTGTAAAGTGCCTTGAGATGACATGTGTGGTGAATTGGCGCTATAGAAATAAACTGAATTACCACTTGACTGTACACACTGTTTATATCCCATCCATTGTATATACTTCATGCACATTTTCCTCCTTTGTGCACCCTCTGTTTATGTATAAGAGCCAATGTCACAAGTGAATTTCTCCAAGGTGAGATCAATAAAGTTCTATCTAATCTAATCTAAGTTAACAACGCCGTTCATCACCACCACTATGCTTTTAGCAGCTTTGCTGCTGGTACAGCAGCTTTGACATGTCGTATGCTAGGCCAGTGGTTCCTAAACTTTTATTAGTACCCCCGCTTGATTTAAAAGAAAGTTTTTGCACCTTCGTCATCATGTTCACCATGTTTACTGCAGTGTGGATGGGAAAAGTCTTGCAGCTTGTTAGCCCTAGAGGCATAGATCCACTGCAACTCTATGGCGGACTAGTATTAAACAAATTTTTTTCTTTTATATGAAACAATTTATTTCAAAAAACGGTTTTAGACTTATGGTAACTAAACATAGGATTGCCTTTTTAAAAACTTGCTGCATTTGTAGCCCATTATATGTGAGCAAATTAATATTCTAACTGCCTTGATTAGGCTTTAAAGCCAAAAACAGTCTAAATTTCCTCAGACATCAGGATATGTTCCTAATCAATAAGGTTTCTAATTACTCTTCTATATCCGTCTGATGTTGCTTTAATAAAAAAAAATGGCTTCCTCCTTAGTGAGCGGCTTTTCAGCTCATGTGGTTATGGCATTCCTTTCAGTGTATAATGATCTCTACTAGATTTATCCACCATTTTCAAAAATGTTTTTTATTTTAATGTCATATAAGACCTGAGAGATATGTTGAAATAAGTTATTGCAGGTTGAGGTAGGGTAGCAGGGTCTGGACTATTGTGATCAAGCAGATTAGACAGGCATTATTGTTGAGATTTTTATGGCATGGTAACCTTGAGTGAAAAAAGACATGTTTTTATGGTATTGAGGCGTTAATGCTGTTAAGCCCGCTGACCTGCATGTGTAAAGCACCAGGTGGCATTAGGGAAGAATGAAGTCACTCTTGCATAATTGTTTTTATGTTCCTGTATTTGTATTTTTGTATTTTCATCTTTCTTTTTATTTATTTTTTGTATTTTCTTTAAAGAGATCTTGAGTGTCCAGAAAGGCGCTGTTAAATAAAATGTATTATTATTATTATTATTTTTTAGTTAATTTCTTGTTTGCAGTTGGAACAGTTTAATGGAAAACGTGAGCAGCCAGTAACAGACCAAGGCTTATCATCTATGAAGGATGGCGATCAACTCTGGAGTCGGGTGCCTAGTAACTTCACTCATTAAGTTTTGCCTTGTTTCCTTCTAGATAATGTTCACTTCCAGCAGGCTGCTGAGATCTCAGAAGCTTTGGTCGAGGAGCAGGTTGACTTTGAGGCCATGGTGAGTAACACTGAAAATGCAAATGATGATTCAGGGAACTTTATTGCCATGTATGCCTATTTTCTTTTTATGTACCTCTTTCAGTGGTACACGGACAAAGACCACGGACTGGGAGGCTCAGCAAATATGCACGTCTACAATCACATGTCCAAGTTCCTAAATACATGCTTTGAATAAAATAATCTATATTTAATTATTTTCTCATGTGAAAAAGATACTGTTAGAATTGCTCTAACGTATACCTCCTTATTATGTGCCAAAGAGGCCTTGCATTAATCTAAGACTGGATAATAAGCAGGGATTGTGCAACCTTAAGTGTTTTTCAATTTTGTGGCAGTAATTTTAAATGTGATTTATTTTTTCATATTTTCCTAATGATAAAACAAACTTGAAAATGCCACAAACAAAAAGAGATATTTTATCAGTTTTCTTTGATTCTGACACTCTTGTTTTGTCCTTGTATACAATCAAAATACAAACCTCACCTCATATTTGCCCACATTTGAAAAAAATCATCTGAGTCACAACTGTAAAAAAGCTCAACATTTAAGTTATGTGTCACATTCATATGTGCCTTATCTATATTTTACTTAAAGTTAAAATATAGAACTGGTTAAAAAATAATGAAAGGTCTATGTTGGAAACTACATCCCCTATATTGGTCCCTAAATTTGGCAACCTAGCAGGTAAATATGTCTGTGATTTTCCAAGGATTTGAAGTCCAATCAGATGTTAACAAAGTTCAAGACTGAAACACGCAGTTTAACAGTGTTGCCCCTTCTCCACCTGTTGCTGGGTAATAGCAGTTAGCAGGCTAAAAGAAGGATCTCACACTTTCCTTGCTTACAGGAAGTTAAATATCGTTTGTAAGGACAGAGCTACTGGAGCTGATATAAGCTTGTTAGAACCGACTTCTTTAAAACATTGAGGTTTTAATCAAGCTCCAACATGGGGAGGATTTTATACTTATTTGTGTTTATCTAGTTGATTTTCTCAGTGCTAAGGTTGTTTATTGTGGATGGTCAATAAGTTCTCGTAACATATGAAGCAATGTTTCAACCAAGAAAATGAGAAACACACCATGAAATTGGAAAAAATCATTTGCATCTAACATTATATATTATATATACAATATTTAGAGATAATGTAATGCATTCTGTTTATGTTGTATATTAAAATGTATAGTATTTTACCTTGTAAAATAACATACATTTATTAAATGATGAAAACTGAACCGAATTTATTTCTGAAATAAGGTTACTGATTTTTTTCTTATATGTTTTAATAAAAAAGTAATTATTTTATCATTCTTTTGTAAGATACTTGTCATTTTTTTGTATTATTATTTATTATATTGTCCCCTGGCTCAGCACCACTAAATTAAGCCAATATAAGGCTTATAACACAGCTGTGTTAAAACAGAGACATCCACTATCCTGCTATGTAGCATCGAAATAACTGATATTTTTCCAATCACTTCCATGCCACAGGTGTTTAAATGCAGATTGTTTCGAAAAAAAAAAAAGCATTTTTGAAAGGATGGGTCGCAATTCAATGTGGCGCCATGATGGGAGAACAACAGTGAAACAAATCCTGTTCTTAAAATTTCTCATTTATAAATATTACTCAAAGTGGAGGAGATACGCAACAAGATCAGGTCAGCCAATATGTTTTAGGATATGTAAAGTGGTGGAGCGTGGACAAGGGATGGGAGGCTACTAGTACACAGAGGACACCAATTTTACATTAACTGCTGCAGACCTTTAAACTTAAAGGTGTAGTGGAGGATTTTCACTTGTTTTTTTTTTTTAAAGACCCGCCCGCTCCCCGTTAAGAAAAAACAAAAAAAAAAACAACAACCCTGTTCCCGCTTCCGAGAGGAAACGCCTATCCTATGCATGTGAGAGCCCTTCTGTCCTCATGCACGCTCTGTTTAAAAGTATTGTTGCGCCGATGCCATGTTTTGGCACCGATACCCGATACCTGGCTGTGCAGTATCGGCCGATACCATAATTATGTAAAATAATTGCCATCATGGCTTTGTCAAGCTGCTGCCTACCTTTGTGAAGCAGGAAAAAATCGAACACAAGTTGAATCCAGTAGAACTTTTTATTGCCTACCAGGAGTGGGTGACAATAGTTGAATAAACTTATGGCTCTCCAAATGGTATCGGTGCCATATTTGTTGGTACTCGCCGATACCGATACCACCATTTTAGGGCAGTATCGGGGCCCCGTCCGATACTGGTATCGGTATCGGTGCAACACTATTTAAAAGTTGCTGTTTGCATCACCCATACAAGCTTACTCTGCAAAATACGATTTGCATTTTTTCTACTATGTCAGACTCACCCCTAGTAAGTGAAAATTTGCTATGAGCACATAAGACGGCCTTACGTAAACATATCACCAGAATGATTAACAATTAGGAGGACCAATTATTTAGATGATTTACCTGGAAAAAGAACATCCTCCTTTATACCTTTAATGTGACATCCAGATCAGTTAAAGAACAATGGTTGGGAGCTGCTCGGGATAGATTTGATTTGAGCTTGACTGGCGCCCTGACCTAAAACCCAGAGCAGGGACTGAGATAATTATCCTGTTATTATTTGATGTAACAATACAAACATCCCCAATTTTTTTTAAGGGTGAAAAATGTAGGAAAAAATATCAAATGCACCACTTTGCTTTGATCTATCATAAGATAATAAAATACTATGAAGTATGTATAAAAAAACATTCTAAGGGGAACTACCAATAAAATGCATTTAATTAATGAAAAAGAAATAAATCCTTCAGTGTTGCATTTACATTAACTTTTGCTTTGACTTATGAGATGAATCAGCTACTTGTGCCTTTAAAAGTCTTGTTTTCTTTTTAAATAGACAGTTTGACAACTTTTTTACAGTTTAATAAAGTGCTTTACCAGAAAAAATAAAAGTTACATTTACTTTCATTTCTAACTGATGAAGAGAAAAGGGAATATGAGCCGTTTACGGAGCGTTATTGAGCGTCCGAGTTGTAAAACCTCACTGCCGCTGATGCAAAAACTGATCAATATTTCCAATTCTCTGCATCTGATTGGAAAGAAGCCTCTAATACTGACTCATTGTCCAAATACAGCAGCGTAGCAATCGCTCCTCATTGTCATGACACAGTAGCACATTAGAGCATCTCCCTGACTGTCTGTTTGACAGGATGAGCAGCAGTTGTTTGATCTTAACACCTAAGTACAAGCAGGCATCACGCATGAACTGCGTCTTTCCACATTTCAAATGAACAAACGCTCGGCTCGTTTACTTGCCCGTCGAAGAAAGGCCCTGTGTCTAATGGGTTGAGAGTAATGAGATGACTGGTCGGGGGGTAAAACAGGTCCACCTGAGGATTTGGGACGTCCTCTTGCAGTATATAAACCTGGAAGATAAGAGCAGGTGGTTATACAGGGACGCCCAGGAGAGGAACTAACAGCACTGTTTGGAAGGGAAAAATAGAAGGTGAGTTTAAACTTCTTGTCTTTATATGGCTTTACCTTCAGCTGACAAGTTTTCCACATCCATGCCTTGTTCTATGTCACAGCTTATGACCATGAGAAACATCCACTTCTTGGCCGGCCTCCTCCTGGTCCTGGGCTTTGCGCAGCTCAGCTGGCAGGTTCCTCTACTCGGCATGGAGGACAGCTTAAGGTAAAATCCTGTAGGCGTAGCACAGTCAGATCAACTCTAACTCACGTTTTAGCATTTCTACCAGCAGACTGCAGCCTGTGACATACAAGAGGAGAACAAAAAATATAAATCCTGAGCAAAAGTTTAAGCTCTCTGGAAAATCATTATCAGACTTAAATGGCTCAACAGTTCTAACATGAAATTGGACTAAAATTGATACCACTGTATTTAGTAAGCATTTAGTAAGTGGTTAAAAAAGTATTTTCAGTTGTTTTATGATGATAAAGAAAAAAAAACATGTTACATTATAAGATCATACAGCTTTTAGTTTTACAAAACAACTCTACGATAACCAGCCTAAACTGAACCACAGTGCAATACAGAATAAAGAGTAATAGGATAGAATAGAAAATCACTTTATTGTCCCACAATGAGGAAATTCTGGTGTGTACAGCAGCAAAAAGATAGAAAAAAATGGTCAAACAAATGCTGACCTTAGAAAAGTGCATAAGAATAACATAATAGTGAAGACTTAAAAAAAAAAATACTGTACTGTAAAGTGTTTTAACAATATAAATATTCTGCACCTGGAGAATAAATGTTCTGCTCATGGAATATCTATTTGGAAAAGAGGCTCAGCAGCTAAATTTGAGGCTAAGTCCAAGGCAGGATTCTGCTATCCAAAAAAAGCCCAACGTAAAAATTCATAACAGCGGTTTATGCTGCCACTGTTTAATGAGGTGGTAATTTACACAGAATCTAAATGCAATATGCAATATAATTTTTGATTAAATTCTTCTATTGCATTTAAAAACTTGTTCCGTTTGTTAGTGTTTCTCACAGGAGGATTAACAGAGGTGCACACCCTCCTATCTCCATGTCCTATGTGCATAATTAAGAGCTCCTTCATTAATAAGTGCCCAATGCATTTAAAATGATCTAATGGCATATTGCATCATTTATTTGATCTAAAAAGTAGATATTAAGATGAATATAGAGTCGATATAAATGTGGGTATTATTGGGGATTAGCAACATTAGGCATAACTGAGCAGAATACAAACGTTTTAAATTCTCTTTAAGCAGGTATGATGCAGAAGAATCATTTTTTGTGTGTTTACACAATGGGTTTTATATCCAGCTACAAGAGGGAGCTATTTTAAACTGAATGTTTCAACTAATATAATTTCAAAAATCCTGAGCTATCCCTTTATGGTTTACTGTAACCAGTCGAAAAACATAGATAAACGATTTCCGTCACTAAATTCAAATTGAGTCTGAGAAATGACCAAAAGGTGACATGATGCCTTCCATCTGCTGCAGCTTTGAGGAAGACACATTAGACAGCGAGCCCAGGGAGCTGTCGAACATGAAGAGACACTCTGAGGGAACATTTTCAAACGACTACAGCAAATACCTGGAGGACAGGAAGGCCCAGGACTTTGTTCGATGGCTAATGAGTGACAAAAGAAGCGGGTTGGTGGCAGAACATTTAAGAAGTCAAACCCTTTTGTAATGTAAAACTTTATGAGAAAGATTCAGATTTTTCTCCATCTCTTCACCTGCTCTTTTTTTACCAGCAGTGCTGAAAAACGCCATGCAGACGGAACCTTCACCAGCGATGTGAGCTCCTACCTCAAGGACCAAGCTATCAAAGACTTTGTGGCCAAGCTCAAGTCTGGAGAAATCAGAAGAGAGTAGGCCGATCCCTTCTTCCTCCTCCTCCTCCATGCAGCTTCAAAGTCTCCGAAAAACCACCTGCCTGTTCGCTTCCTCCGTGATTCCATCAAAGGGAACCAGACTGATCTTGAGCCAATCATCTGCTTTGTGTTTCCCTTCCCCTTTTCTTTTCCTCTCGTTGTTGTGATCAAATAAATCACATGAACCTTTCCCCTGTGTTGATTCGATGTATCTCTATTTGCTAGCAATGGGATGAAGCACAAAACACACGAGTGAAGCAAACATAAAAACGCTTACATCAATGTAGGCTATAGCAACATCTGTTGGGTTGTAGGTCTAAAAGGGTCGCTGTGAGGGTTGCTGACCCTTGATGGGCACTGTTTACATTGTGTCCTTTTGTACATAGATCGCAAATGGACACGCTGGCTAAGACGTTCAGCAGGAGGCATGTAGATGGAAGCTTCACCAGCGATGTGAACAAGGTGCTGGACGCCATGGCTGCCAAAGAATACTTACTCTGGGTCATGACCTCTAAACCTACAGGGGAGAGGTAACGCAGTCATAACAGCTGATTGCACAAATGCTCTGGTTTGCTTTTCTCAGATTACTTTGATTTTTTTGTTTTGTTTTTTGCAGCAACAAAAGGCAAGGCGACAAATGAGAGTCTACTCAAAGGCCCACTAAAGCCATACTCAGGAGGAAGCCATTATGCTTTGCATGTTGTAATGTCAATTTTTTTTTTACTTCACTTTGAATGTATTGCAAAGATACAAAGAAACGCTATTCTTCCACAGATTGAAGGTGCACAAGGAAAGAAAATGAAATTCAGGGCATGAAATTTTCTACAAATGAAAATTATTTTCTATATTTCTAAGCTGCAAACAGGAACACCGAGTGTTCTGTCTCAGGTAGTCGTATGGAAAGCACGTGATTGTCACATCAAAAGAATATTTTACTCTGCTAAATAAACCTCGTCATTTATTTCAACTTGGTGTCCTTTTTTGGGTTTATATACAGCAGTTCCTAAAAGTGCACAATCTGCTAAGATTTTAGGGCATTATAAGGCGAAATAAAGGGAATATTTCGTATTTTTACAACTTGACTACATGAAATCTGACTTGCATCATTTAACAACCAACTAAAATATTGATTCATTCCCAGCTTTTTTATGATTTAACATAGTAATCATTATCCTGTATCTTTTTTTGTTGTTGATAATATTACCATTTTTTGCTTTGCAAAGGTTGCATGCCAGTGGCAAGCATAGACTTTTTGAAGGGCAGGGGCAGAAAAAAAAGGGCCTCCCAAGAGGGCACTGCAGGAAGCGATTTGGCTCCCAACAGGGCATTTGGCAAGTGCTTTGACTCCCAACAGGACACTTGAGGGCAGTTTAAAACAAATTTGGCTTACAAGAGGGCATTTTAGCAAGTGTTTTGGCTTCTGAGAGAGCAGTTTAGCAAGCCTTTAGCCCCAAAGAAGGCAGTTTGGCCTATGATTTGCTCCTGAAAGAGCACTTGAGTTGTGGATGTTTCCCAAGCGGACACTTAAGTACATGCTTTGGCTACCACTTTAGTGTTAGCTGTTCTAACACTAAAGTAGGTTTAAAGGTATTGAGTCAGGTGGGAAAAATAAAAATGCAACTGTTACAAACCTGCACTTAAAGAAAACAAACAAACAAAATTATCACTGGATTGTAATTGGGTTTAATTTAGCGCAGAGGCGTAGCCAGAGCATTTTTACAAGGGTGGCCAGGCAATAACCAATGTACACTGAGGGGTGGCCGAAAGCAGATAGGCACCAAAACCTCTCAATGTATAATGTTCCAACAGGAAAATTAATGAGCAAAATATCCATACTTTCTAAATAAAGACAAACTGTATTTTCCCACAGTCTTTGCTAACAAATAGACGAATATATTCATAAATCTGTTCTTTCTAGATAAAAGGTATAGTGGGTAAAATTCTTTCAGGTTTGAGTTTTGGGCGAACATCTATTCAATTGTCATTACTTACCTACTTTTATCAATATCATTCTGCATAGTATCTGCATCTAATTGGCTCAGGGTGGCCATGGTCACCCCTGGCCCCCCATCTAGCTCCGCCCCTGATTTAGGGACAGCAGAACAGCACAGCCTGAATAGGAATGGATGCTATATTTTTCCAGATTTCTAACCGAATACAGTTTATATTCCACTTCAAAATCGTCAGATTGTTTTTGTGTCACAATATCTAAATAAAATATACCGACTAAAAATCAGAACCACATTTTTACCCTAGTGTTCAAAAAGGCAGCTGCTATACAGGAATGGTGTAATTGTAGAGGTCTAAAAAAAAAAAAAAAAAAACATTCCCTTTGTTGAAAAATATGACATAAAAAAAAAAGGCCCAAACAATTGTAGCTGTTTTATAGTTTTATTTATCATCTCTTTCACACACACTCTCATTCTCATGAAACTAATTACAACTGCACAACAGTTCTGAACTATTAGGGTGATTTAAATTGTTAAACACAAAGTGCCTGTCTAATAAGACCAAATTTAAGGTAAAATTTCACCCAGAACTGGTCAAAAATATTTAAATACTGATTTAATTCTGACCCATGATTGATTCCTCTAATCAGCAAAGAACTATCAATTAGACAGTGGGGGGAGATAAACCACAAAAGTTTGAAATCAACACGTCTCATATTAGTAATATATTAGTAACATTTTACATGAATAAAATATACTATGTATTATACATTGTTAAGACTCTTTACCATTTACATTTTGCCCTTACCAGAAGAAAAGAATAGGATTATTGCATCTCTAGAAGAAACCATGATCCTGCAGTGAAATAATTTCACCATCATGCAGGATTTGTTTATTATATCTTTTTTTTAAAACAATTAGATTCGGATGCTAACACACACAAGGTGGATTTCAGAGGAGACCACATGTCCATAGATGACACTTACTGACATTGTGACAGAGTATGTGGCTGGAAAACATTGAGCTACATGTACAATCACCCAAAAGTTAAGCAAGTTTCTCTCCGCTTTAAGCAAAAGGTAGTTAATATTAGCTTAGGTTACAAGTTACTGAACTATGCTGCCATGCAAGCTGGAAAATACTGTTTTCAATGAAGCTGCCCCAGAAACGTACTGCGTTAAAAAATAAATAACCATTCCCTTTCTTACTTTTCGAAGAGTAAATTGAAAAGACTGATATGGCTCTGGTATTTATTAACTGAATGAGCGCAAATTTAGATTTCTGTTTGGAGCAAATTACATTTTACAAGCTTTCTGCAATGAAACAAAGAAGATATAAAGTGCTTGTCAGCTTTCCGTACATATTCTAGTTAATTAAAAAGAGTAATATGTCTCTTGAATTTCTTGGGTGATTATATGCTAAAACTAGCAAGGACTGATTTTAAATTCAGTTCCGCAAAAATAGCATTTCAGCATTTTCTTTTATAATGAAACCCAAAGAATAATAATTAGGGCACCTAAGGTGTAATTGTTTTAGTTATTTTTGGATACTCGTCAGCTTGGTCATTTACAATCTTTGTGCTATCGTCTTAACTAGCCTTCCACTTGCTTTAGCTTCAAGTTCCTTTTTTTTTATTTAGTACCTTTGTAGTTTAGGATATTTTATACTCAATCTTTTCCTATTTAACATGGAGCAGTTTGGCCCTTATTTTGTTTTCTTGCCAAACAAAGCAGAGAAATAAGCCATTTGATTTCCTTACATTGGTAAAGTTCAAGGATTGATTTGGCTCTTTTATTTCTAATGCTAAGGACTGATGTTGATTCAAATTTTGCACAAAAAACTCAACTTGAAGTCAAAACAAGAAGATATAAAGTGCTTATCAACATAAGGTATTATTTCTAGAGGCTGGATAATCAGTCTTTGTGTTCAGCCAAATCAAATCTCCCAGTAACTTTAGCTTTGGGTCTTTTAATGATATGAGAAGGGGGTACTGGTCGTTCTTTCCCTTCGCAATTTCATACTTTTAGTTTGTAGGTGTAGTTTGAGACACATGTTTCTTCTGCCTGGCTGTGTTTTTCCTGAACGGCGCCGCCTATTGAGCTGGTTGACCGTTGCCTTTTGTATCTCTGCTTCTTTTTCTATCTCTGCTTCTGTCTCCTTGAACCCCAGTCGGCCTCGTCAGACGGACGCTCACACTAATCCTGGTTTTGCTGGAGGTTTCTTCCTGTTAAAAGGGAGTTTTTCCTCTCCACTGTCGCTACAAGCATGCAGAGTGTGAGAGATTGCCTTCGAGTCCATGAGTCGATGCAATCAACTGGTTTTCCTTAGATAGAAAACTTTGAATCAATTTGACTGGATGATCTGGTGAACTGTAAAGTGCCTTGAGATGACATGCTGTGATTTGGAGCTATATAAATAAATTGAAATGAATTGAATGTTGTTCGAAATTAGCAACCATTTCTAATCTTTGTGCTTAAAAAGATAACCTCATGCTAGCTTTAGTATGTGTCTGTTACACTCCTTTGCCATTTTGTTTTTGTATGGGAGCTTCCCAGTACAATCTGAAGAAAATATCTGTGATCCGTTGTATACCGTTATAAATTATGCCTTTATGTCTTGGATTGTAAATATCTGTCAGCTCCATGTCTGATTTTAGGATAATAATTCATCATATTTCCTAAAAGACAACTGACTAAACAGGGAATATTATTGAAATTAAAATAAACAAAAATTTATTGTAAATTTTGTCTATAATCAAATTAATGTGTACATAGGAATTAAGGATTTCTTGGATTTTCAAACTACGAGAAGAAGTAATTCAACTGATTTACCATGGTTGAGGTTCATGGCTATGAAATGTTTTGGTTTTAAGATTTACAAATTAAATAGCAGCATGTTGGTACAAATTGATGAAAGGCAAATTGACCCAGGGCCCATCTAAGGTATCAATCTTCTCAGTTCATTCTCAGTAAGAGGGCTAAAATGGAAATTTCTCAGGAGGCCAAACCGAGGAAAAACGCTCGACTGAAGGAGAAACATTTATATGTGCAACATCAAAGGTGAATACAGTCACGGACACATAGACATTTAGATTTACATTATAGTATATATAAAATGTATACTTTCAGAAAGTTACGCAGCCAGCGCTCTAAGGTACCTCTGAGTTGGATCAGTTCTGGCCGACATCAAATCTGTTTTCTATTCTAAGGTGCGAAATTCTGCTGCAGCATTTAATGCTCCACATAAAATGCATTTGCACTTCCTGTGGCAGGTGTTTGAAGAGACAACTTGCAGTTGTTCTTGGAAAAATATAAAAACATACAAAATACGAAGAAAGGAGTTGTTAAAATCATTTAAAATCTGTCAGCAATTGGCCTGTTGACTAAGGTATTGTTGGAATCATAATTCTGGCTTCTCACTTTTGCTGGTACAGTATCATCATCGTAACTTATGGTCCGCACCAAGCTAGGCCACCAGAAAGAGAGGTCAATTTTGACAAAATTCTGATACACATGCAGACCAGAAATTAGAATTTAACAGATTCAAAGCATCTCATTTAGGGCAGAAAACTTTTTTTATGACCAGTACCATTGCAATATATACCAAATTATCTAAGTACCAGAGTTTGAAATGCATTTTAACATAAGAAAAGCACTTTTTAGGAGCACTGCATAAAAAGTTGCAGATCTAGGATACATTCAATTTATTTCTCAGAAGAAATTGCTTTAAGGAAATACCTTAAAGTTGGAATCCTGAGTGGCACCAAACCCAGCAAGCCTGCTTTGATTATAAAACCTTAGTGAAATTGCATTAGAAAGATTATATTTTTTACGCACATTTGATTCAATTTTCACAAAAAGATTACTCTAGAACCTTTTTTAGATTTTAAAAACACTTAATTTAATTTAGACCCTTAAAAACAATCTTCTGTCTGTATGTCTGCTTCTGTCTCCTTGAACCCCAGTCGGCCTCTGAGCCTGGTTCTGCTGGAGGTTTCTTCCTGTTAAAGGGGAGTTTTTCTTCTCCACTGTCACTACAAGCATGCTTTCTGTTAGGGATTACCTTCGATTCGATGCAATCAGTAGGTTTTCCTTAGATAGTAATCTTTGAATCAATTTGACTGTATGATCTGGTTGAATTGTCTTTGTTAAGTGCCTTAAGATGACGTGTTGGGAATTGGTGCTATATAAATAAACTGAATTTAATTTAATTTAATTTAAAGTGCTCTTTAATTTCTAATTCTATCCACATTGATTCTGATTATGTAGCATTTCCAATGGTATATCTAGCTGATTTTTAAAGCAAGGTTAATTTGGATCTTATTTTATTCTCAGGTCTAAAACTCAGCTGTGTGTGAAACACTTAAAGGAACAATTTTTGTTTGTATTTGCAAAAAATAAATAAACAAAAATACTACATTTCTCTAGTGTAGATAGGGCATCAGAGGGAGGTTTGAATGTTACTTGTGGAGCAATGTCTAAGAGGCAGATTTTTGGATTGGGAAGGTCCCCAGAAAGAGAAGACGGCTTCAAAAATCCAATAAACTCCACTGGATAGAGTTAAATTGTTGGACACCCTGCTTCAGCCATTGCTGTAAGATACAGAAATGATGCTGAAGCACCACTCCACATGCAACACTATGATGTACCCTCTGTAGATATGCTAGATCTTCACAAAGTGATCACTGACATATGCCTTACCGGTCTGCATGTGTACCAGAATATGTCCAAACTTGGCTTTTCCTTCTGCCCGCTTTACTTGGTGTTTTTTCCCAGCAAGTTTCCTTATGCTGTTTATGTTTCCCAACAAACACGTCTTGCCTTTGAACACTTGCACACAGACTTACATGACTAAAAACACAGTGTAGCACAGTACATAGGTGGTTGAGTGTGGCACGGTATATTTGTTTTGCTTCTTTTTCTTTCTTTTTTTGTATTTACTGATTGACAGCACAGTGGCGTCGCCAGTATGTGTCATTACAAACTCGTCTCCTTGTCCAAGCTCTTGTCATGCCTCCTCCTCTTGTGTCGCTTTTCACCGCTTCTGGCACAACTTTTGGGAGGAAAACAAAAAAATAGAAACTTGAAGCAAATGTAATGTTAGGATGAAATTAGAGCAAATGGGCTATTGTTAGGGACATGCAAACAAAACATGCAAATATATCTGACGGATGTATGACTGAAGATTGGATTTGGGTATAATTTAAGGTGCAGAAATATTCAGTAACATTTTACAGACACCTACCAAATCATCCTACAGTCAGCTACTTCATAAAGTAAAGTACTTCATAACGGGAGAATGATAATATTAAGCAAGAGGCAAAAGGAAACAAGGTTTAAATGTCTTTTTTTACAAATAAGAGTATGAAAATATGACCTACATTTGTATTGGAATAAACTTTAAAAGTCACCTAATTAACAAACAGGGTTCCCTTTGGGAATTAGTCTGAAAAAAAACAACAATTACAGCCAGAGCTATAATGGTAACAAAAGATGGTTCTACTAGTAATTATCAGTGGCCGAACACGTGTGGTAAAAAATAAACAAAGGGACCTGAATACATGACAAATTACCAGATTCTTATTTGTTAAATTTAATCCTTTTCCTTCCACCTCATAAATATCATACATTGTGTTAGTCTAAGTTTGTTGTTACAACACAAAAAACTGTTTAAATGATATGAAGAGTTTTACAAAGTGATTCAAAATGTCGTCTTAACATGCACACCCTGACAACATGGACTATTTAAAGATAATCAATTAATACTACAGTATCAACCAATACTGTGCCAGGGGTGTCAGAGTTCAGTCCTGCTGGTTTAAATTGTTAGGTTTGTTATTTATACATCATGTGCATTGTTATTCTGTTAGTCAGATTAGACAGAGTAGAAGGCCTTCCTTCACATTGTGGATGTCACTGTGTGTATGGAGGTCATCTAAATAGGACAGCCCTCTTGTCTTTTAAAGATACACAGGATATGGGCACATCTTGGAGCCGGACTGATAGAGGAGAGCTATCTCTAATCTTGGGCATAGAGGCAAGATGCATACAGGTCAGGGCATGGATGGCATGTCAGTTTCTGATACGGACAGTTAAACATCAACATGATCCAACACATAGACTCATGAGCTATAAGAAGGAGAAGATGACTTTGCTCCGGGCTCAATCTTTGCCGGACGCTCGCGGACGTGAGTTTTGAGCCCACAGCTGTGCAAGCTCCAAGCATTTTCTCTGTCCTGTAATGACCTGATCTGGAATAAACTCTGTTACTTTTTTACTCCTGTTTTTATAGTCCTTTTTATATGGTTTTACCCAGTTTGAATTAAGAGTAGTAAATAACTTGCTCCCAGGAAAAGAACCGTGAGGAAGCCCCGAGGCGCAACGGCCTTTTTTAGCGGACATAACTTCCTCATTTTAACAAAATCTAAAACACCTGAATTAGATGGCTGAACTTCCTACCCATTTTCAAATAAGCCATATATTTGATTCAGGTTTATTGACAGTTGCTTTCTGTATTTCTGCTTCTGTCTAATTGAACTTTGGCTTTGGGTCTTTTAATGATATGAGAGGGGGGTACTGGTCGTTCTTTCCCCTCGCAATTTCATACTTTTAGTTTGTAGTTGTAGTTTGGGACGCATGTTTCTTCTGCCTGACTGTGTTTTTCCTGAAGGGGCTGCCTGTTGAGCTGGTTGACAGTTGCCTTTTGTATCTCTGCTTCTGTCTCCTTGAACTCCAGTCGGCCTCAGCAGATGATCGCTCACTCTGAGCCTGGTTCTGCTGGAAGTTTCTTCCTGTTAAAAGGGAGTTTTTCCTCTCCACTGTCGCTACAAGCATGCTTAGTGTGAAGGATTGCATTTGAGTCAATGAGTCAATGCAATCAACTGGTTTTCCTTAGATAGAAAACTTTGAATCAATTTGACTGTATGATATGGTTGAACTGTAAAGTGCCTTGAGATGACATGTTGTGAATTGTTGCTATATAAATAAACTGAAGTGAATTGAATTAAAAGTTGAGAGGACTGAAATTTGACACCCGTGCTACAGACTGTCTTTTTTTTTAATTTTTATCGTGCAACAGATTGGAGTAAAGACAAAATGAGACTCTGCATGCCGACAGGGACTGCAGGGAACAGCTTACCTTTGGGATATCAGCTTCTGAGATGTTAGGAAGGGGAGCTTAGGGGTAGGATGGAGCGAGAGAAGCAGGCAGGACATACTATGTTAGTCTACGCAGAGGGAAATCTGCAAGGGCACAGCTGCTCTGAAATTCACATCTTTACTGGTGAAAAAATGTAGCTCAGGAGAAAAAAAACCTGTAACTTGAAATTAATATTTTTCCAGCACAAAATCATTTGGCATTATGCAGATGTTAAGTTTTGGGAATAAGAAGCTTACCCTTTTGAGCTTGGTTCCTTTTTAGAGCTCTCAGCTGGACTCACAGCCTTCCACACGTTCCCAAAAGATCCTTTGGACATCTCGTCAGTGATGTTCACTGTGGCTGGATCACTCCTTTAAACACACACAGAAGAGGTCAGTGTTTACAATGTTTTCTCATTCATCTGCAGAGAATAGAACTAAAGAAAGACGACATTCAACATACAAAGACTGACCGGAATAGGGAAAACATTATATTAGATGTTTTTTTCTATGCACATTTCTATGGGCTTCGATTTAAACTGTATTGTGGATCTAATGCCACATAAATGAGGGGCAAATATAAAAGTCTCATCTTGGTCATTGTTCCATGACCATAGCGTCCTTCTCCACGTTTTCCTCACAGCTACTATATGCATAGAGCTCCTGCATGTTACATAGGAAAATTAAAGGGTTCTCAGACCTTTGTGTTCAGTTTAAAACAGAAAATAAAAAAAAGTTTGCCATGACCTTAAGGCTGACATACAGACAGAGCAATTTAGGAAAGTCTGCTCTAGGAATTCCCACAATGATTAAAAAGGTAAAGGAAGAAGGAAACAAGGATGCAAGAGAGTAAGAACAGAATGACAGGCTAAACAGGAGAAGGGAGGTAGGAGGCTAGAAAGGAAAGGAAGGGGAATTAACTGATATCACAAACAAAGAGATACAGGGAATGAAGGACTAACGGAAGAGAAGTAGGGCACAAGTACATTATAAAGAAATTAACGTCAAAAGGAAGGACAGAAGTGAAAGAAAGGAGGACACATGGAAGAAAGGAAGGAAAGAGAGAGGGTCAGAACGGCTGGAGGGCAAGGTTATGAGGTTACAAGGATGAAAGTAAATAAGAAGAGTGAAGGGAAATATTTCAATCTGAAAAACTCACAAAAGAAATACAATTAGAAGAGTTTTATTGATGCATTTACTTTAGCCTTTGGCCCTCAGACCTCGGCAGGAAACATTAGAGTTGAATTTATTTTGCTTTAATATGTATAAACGGGAGTAGGTGTAGGTAGGTTTCCCCCCAGGGCTGAAACTGGTGGTGGAGTGGAGATGGATGAAGTTGGTCAGTTCATGACTGCTGTCTGAAGAGATCCAGTGAACTGCATGAGCTGGTACTAGTGCTTCACTCTGGGACCTCGAAGACGAGAATCCAGGTTGGATAACACAGGTTGCATAAACCTGTCCATGAGGAGCAAGCATGGAGCGATAGTGGAGAGGAAAAACTCCCCTTTGGGAAGAAACCTCTGGCAGAACCAGGCTCAACATAGCGGTCTTCTGCCAGACCGGTTGAAATGAGACAGGGAACGCAGCAAGAGTCCTGGAGGAATAGTCCTCTGATGAAGCTTGGCTACGATGGTGGAGAAGGGGCAGGAGGTCGGTGAATCGGGTCAACTGAGTCAAAGTCCAACATAGTGCAACCACTGCCAAGGCTTTGGGTACCAGACTGAGATGTGGATTTGGCGACGTTTTAAGATGTGCAAAGAATGCTAATTGGGTTACGTGGAGGTGTGGTTCAGAACTGATTGGCTTGTAATAGAGGCGGGCATGGGTAAGTAATCATTTATTCAGCTGAACTTCTGCCTAGGCTCCATAAAAGGAAGTAGGACAGAGGATTCAGATAACTGGGTAGGGACTAGGATGGCCATTCTATAGCACCAAAAAGGAGGACATTGTGCTGCATATCAATAAATTACTAAGGTGTACATAAGAATAGGGTAAAGTCACATTTATAGTAAAATTCTTAGTAGTTTAAAGAGAAAAATATTAAAGAAATATAAAAAAGAATTGGTTCCCAGCATTTGTATTCATTTAATACATTGTGGTGTTTAAAAAGTGACCACTGAGATGAATCTTTAAAGGCCAGAATACCACAAAGCATAAGATGTGTGGACTTAAACGTTAAAAAAATCTTTTTAACAAGAAACGTTCATAATAAAATAGCCTAATATTTTTTTAAACAACAAAAGAGATTGTAGAAAACACATTGAACTCCTCTAAAAGAATAGCTTTATTTTTAAGAGCCTCAGTCTTTTGGGAACTTATCTTAAGTGTCTGTGTGTGCAGCAGACCTGTCTTTATGGTCATCCCTTTAGCTACGGGCGAATCACTGAACTCCACTTTCACGTCACAGTCTACACTTCTGTAGGACTAGTGATGTTTTATACTATAGTTCACCTTGAAGCTCTGCACGTTATTTTAGCATCCAGGGGCGACAAAACTTAATGTAAAAGCCAACATTGAAGAGTTCGCTGCTGCATGTTTATTACTTTTATGTTAATCCATACTCGCACGCCGTTCAATTGCAGCTTTTCATCGACTGCTTACGCCCACATCGCATCGACAAAGTGGCAGAAACCATAGAATGAATCTCCACCACCTTTGGTCATAAATTCACGCTCTTTTGTCCATTCTGGGTTAAACGACATCCTGGTTTTGACAGGATTCTAACTTTAATACTTAGTACTTTAATAGCATCAGTAATCCTGATACTTGTTTACTTTTGTAACCAGTGACAAGCAGATCTTTATCTGACACGCTACCACTCTTAGCAAATCATCTGTTAGATCAGATAGTGATGCATTTTTGATGATTGGATATTGTCCTGCAGCCCAGCAAAAAAAAATAAAAATAATAAAAATCTGCTCTACAAGCCTAGTGCCTCATAAAGGAGGACAAATACACGTCCGCCTGGATGTGCCGCTGGACGCCGGACAGTGCAATGAAAATTCGGATGGTCCGCCCTAAAGCCGGACATCTGGCCACCCCAGTAGGGCCCCAATAACTCCATGCATATCCATGCTAATAACCCTGTGTGCAGCTCCTCCAGAGTTATCAATGAATCCTCTATAAACGATGAGCCACCACCTCATCTCATTCCTCGTATAGCCACAGGTGGACTTTATTCTCCTATTAGTTTACCTCTGTAAGTCTTCAGATTTATTTAGGGGGTCTTTAATAATGTGTCTAAGTAAATAATAATAAATCTCCTTTGCTCCCCTTTACAAATGAGTTTCACCTCATGTTGGTATCTGACATAAAAATGGCAATAAAATTGGAATTCATTGAGCTGCAGAGCTGCATGTAGAATGAAATAAACAATGAGAATCACTCACTTGTAGTGCCCCTCCAATGGTACTTGCACAATCCCTTCCTCTTCTGCAATAATACTGTGTTCATCCTGCAGACAGAGAGGAAACAGAGAACCTGCAGCGGCAGCACTAACAATAAATAATATTTTATGATCAACACCATGTTCTTCTATTGCACCTCCTTCGCTGCATCCTCCAGCTTCTTCTTCTTCCACTCTGGCATGAGATCATCCAGCCAGCTCAGTTCTCTCTTAGTGAAGATGAAATCAAGCAGCTTGCGAATAAAAACCAGAGCCAAAACCTGGAGAAGCAGCAGAGGGATGATGATAAGCAAGCAAGGACAAAAAATAACATGTACATGAAAAGACGGCGTCAAGATACCATCATGGGGAAAACGATGGCAGCCCTGGAGGTCTTAATGACCCAGAGAAGGACCAAGCAGCTGAGCTGGATGATGGTGAAGAGGTGCACCTTCCTCAGGGGTACATGTCGAAGGTAGATGAAGTCTGGCTGATGTTTGGGTGGCATGCAAAACAGCCTCAAGCGATCGAAGAACTTCAAAGATACAAACATAGTTAATAAACTAATTCTTTCTGGGTTAGTTATGACTTCAGGTGCTGCGCATGCTCACCTGAATGCCTCTGAGGGACGACGCCCCCATGTAGAGAAAGACGCCATAAAGCACAGGCATGGGGATGAACTGAGAACAGAGTGTAAACAGTCAGGATCATAGCGCTTAGAACCAGGCTGACAGCATTAACTACTGAGCTGTTCTCATCTTTTAAAACTGCTTCAAAGCATTTATAGGAAATACTTTAGTTTGAATTTTGATGCTTCTCCTCTAAATAATCATGGATTTTGAAATAAATGACGGATTTAAAGGTGTGGTTGTTTAAAAATTCTCTGATCTTATGGTTTTTTAGCTCTTTTAGCCCACTTCATGTAGTCAAACAGGTTCTGTTTAAGCGATTCCATGATTCCAAAGGTCTTTATCAAGGCTAGTGGGCTTAAAGGAGACCTTTTCTGATGCATTTTTTATCATGTGACATAAAGATCTCCCCACAGCCGCTTAGCAAGCAGTGAAATAGCGGGTCTGGAAGTGAAACTGAAATAAATGGTCCCCGCTAAAGTGAGAAATCAAAGAATAGCCCCAACCAATCACAAAAGACGATCCGTTGTACACGATTGGTTCCTGACACGTCAATCATGGTCGTCTGCTTGTTCCTCCCCCGTGTGCGTACCCTGATACATGAACGAATCGACCCCCAATGCTCGTGCAGGACGCCACGGCTGGAAGCTAGCCACTGTTATGCTACGTTCACACCTATGGTGACCAGATTTGGGTGTCTGAAAAGGAGTACACTGTTTTCTTGGAGCTGTTGACTGGATCGGACCAGGCATTGGAACTGAGCCGTGAGCTCTGGCGCTGGTCTGGGAACGCCGGCAGCTGGGGACAGAGGGACCGAACCCGACCTAGGGATGGTAGTCGTGCACAGGCCCGCCGGTGTCCAGGCTACCGTTAATGGGTCGGGTTCGGTCGCTCGGTCGCCAGCCCCGGAGCTTACGGCTCGCTTCTGCTGCACTGCAGTCGACCAAAATCTCGGACGATTTTGAAATTCCCCCAGACATTTTTTTTAGGGTCTGATGCGCATTTGATGCATTCTGTGCGGAGCTACCCTATCCTTTCTTTGCATGTCACAATGGCAGCTATATTTGCTGTGATCAGTGGGTAAAAAAGTAGTTTGAATCTATTTTAAAGTGAGAAAGTCCACCTGAAAACATAGTCATTGCAGTCAGTTAATCCAAATTATTAATCCATCCTGCCTTCAAATATTATTTCTGTCGGAGTCGCTCAGACCCCCGTACACCGGCGGTGCGCTGTCACTAGTAGGATTCCCATGCAACAGCAGTCTATGTCCCGGTTGCCTCCTCGAGATTTGCAGAGGCGGCTGGAAAGCGTTTTTTATGTACATAATCAAAACTGCAGGCACAAGGATAATAAAAGCAAACATGTTTTTTGCCAGCAGATTTCTGCATTTTAAGTTAATTTAGGCGTTAATAAACTGTTTCAGAGGAGTGATCATAGCGCTCTGCATCGCCGCATCAGCGCTGCAGACAGCATGAGCGTTCATGTGTTTTGAAGGCGTAATTTCAAGGGGTGGTTGTGTATGTTCAAAAAATAGCTTGCTGGAACTGTCTTCTACAGCACCTTTAAGGAAACTTAACCAGGAAACATGATTAAACTCATTTTAACATGCAATATAAATGTAGATTCATTCTTTTTTTGTTTTAAAAATATTTTTCCCCTAAAAAATTTACAAATATATTTTATTGAAAGAGACGTGTGAACATTTTGTGACAGCGTACGAGGTGTCCTCTAACCTTTAGCACAGAGGTCATGAAGACAGAGCAGCCCATGAGCGTAAAGATCATGAGGCCGGTGAAACGTTGTTCTCGGATGCCCAGGAACTTGGGCTGCTCTCCAGGAGCCGAGCACTCCGACTCCAGCTTCAGGCTGTTCACGTGGGAGATGGAGAGCACCGTGGCCGCCACAAACCACGGCAGGCCCATCACCGAGCACACGCCCAGCATGACCCCCACCACAAACAGGTCCAGGTGGTAACCACAGCCTTTCTGCAAGGGGACAAAATAGGGACAGACCTCAGCACTCATAGGGAAACCGCGCACTGAAGTCCACAGAGAGACAAAGAAATAGATCCCACCTTCAGTTTGTGCTCCTTCCTGTTGATAATAACAGCTGTGATCTGCTGGTCCATGAAGATGAGGATGGTGCAGAGCAGAGAGGGAACAAACGTGATAATGGTGGTCCACCATGGGTTGGGTCCCACAGGGTTTATAATCCAGCCTCGATCATCTCTTGTTGGCTGTGAAAACGTTTTTTGCTCAGTTAGGACATGCCCAAAATAAATATTTAAAAATCAAAATGATCAAACTGGTTCCAATACAACTTTTCAATGTATTATTTTTGTGATTCATGAGGATCTTAAGAATATCCCCTTATTATGATTTCTGTGACAAAATATAAACAACCAGCTCTGCTATTCTGTACTGCGGAGGTCTTCACCAGGGGGTCCACGAACCCTAGAGGGACCAAGGAGGTACTGCATGGGGGTCACGAAAGTTTTGGTTGATTAGACTTTTTTTTTTTTTTTATATTACCCTCCTGCAATTTTCTTCCCACTAATTGAAATGTCTTTAAAAACACATTAACATGAATTTAACACACTGTAGTAAACAGATAAATGGAGGCAGAAGATGTCTTTCAGTCATCAATGCACACATTCAGCGACACACAGGAGCTCTTTCAAGCTGGGCACCGTTTCATTCACAACACCTGTGCCATTAATGAGGAATCAGAATCAGAAATATTCTAATAATCCCAGGGCGAAATTACTTTCCTTACATTACTCCATATGTAATAGAGTGACTATAGGTCCAGTTTGATATAATTACAATTACAATTTCATACAATATATATAATTAGGGGGTCCTCGCTCCATCTCGCCATCAGTTTGGGGGTCCTTGGCCTGGAAAACGTTGAAGACCTCTGCTGTACTGTAAGGTAACTAAAGTGTAATTACAGTATTTTATTCTGTTACATTATCTACTGTCATCTATTATGATAAATTGTGCTGTGCTATAATATTCTAATTTAAGCTTTTGTTTTATAATACCATATTTATGAGTAACAGCAGATTATAAAAACAATTTAAAAAACTAAAACTCTAAAATCAAAAAATCAAAGTGAGCACAAAAAAACTTAGTTGCTAACCTAACATTAAGTACACCCTAATTTATTTTAATGTAAATCAAGTTAGATGTTGTTGCCTCTCTAATATAGTTTTTCAGCTCTTGTTTACGTTAAACTCAGGCAACCCATATTGTATATATATTTGCATGTGAGAAACTACATAATACAATATTCTGTATAATAGTTTCATTAAACCTTAAATATAAAACAATATTGCATGCACTGCAATATTATGTTAGACCTGAATAATGGTGGTAAACACATTTTCTGTAGGCAACCCACCGGTTTAACATGAGGACAAGAAAAGGATGTTAAAAGAAAAAAATATTTACCTTGAGGAAACAGAAGCTTCAATTCTGACGTTAAAAAAGGCAAAATGGTTGCTCTATTTTACTACTCTATCTTAGAGCATTTTGAGCTGAGTCTATCACACACATAAAGGGCAGGTTTGATGTTTTTAACTTTATTGATCCCACATTGGGGACTCTCTTACCTCAGAATTTATCCCATCCCTTTGGGGATGCCATCATGGGCGCCCTTGGAGCAATCGGGGGTTAAAGGTCTTGCTCAGAGAGCCAGAGTGCCAGTCTGTGGGAGCGGGTTTTGAACTCAAAACCTCAGGATTCCAAGCTCCATGCCCTAACCACTAGGCCGCCACTACCCCTTCAACTTTAGTTGATACAGATGCTCACAGACGTCACAACATTGTCTGCAGACTTGCAATTAAAAACCAGTTACAGTCAAATCCATTGTAAATGTGTCAGGCTGCAGTAAAGCCCATCAATCATTTGATCCGTGCAGCTTTTTTCTTCTGTTTCCAACATTACAAACATCTTATTGACTACACTTCTTTTTCATAGCGGTGGGAAAGCAGAAGAAACACCGACAGCAGAGTAGATCCTGCCTGTTTGTTGTGGCAACAAGAGGATTAGCAGGCGGCTTTATTGTTTGAAACACACATTGCAAATGATTAAAAAGTCAAAACGGGTCACGTCAAAGTCACGATCATGGTGTTTAAGTCCAAGTAATGTCTACAGTCTATATACCACATTTAGCTGCACTGCACAATGCTGTGCAGCCCTATAATATACATTCTTTTCATTCAAAAAGAATGCTAAAAAATGGCTTGTAGAGAGCCAAATTTGTGGGCACTAAGGTTTTCTGTGTGTCATAATGTTTTTTATGTAATTGGTATTGTAATTTTATCTTGTGATTTTATACTTGTGTTTATTTTAAAGGTTGCCTTTTTTATACCTGGCTGGGGGACTACCAATGAAAATTAGCACTCCTTAGCTAACTCGGGTATATTTACATTGTTTTAATGTTGATTAATGTACACTGTCCCCTTTCAAATAAACAATAAATAAATACATCACTATGCCAAACCATATTATAATAATATACCATAAACCTCAGCGGACAATGTGTTCATGACGGCTTACTTTGAACTTGTTGGGGACCTGCAATTTGGGTGAGGGGATTCCAATGGCATAATCCACAAGGACCATAGTCAGGATGGTGATAAAGACCGCAAAGTCGCTGATGACAGACCTCACCTGGACAAAACAGAAATATTCTTCAGATAAAATTCATGATAAATTTAAACACAATATCTGCATCATATAAAAAAAACACTTTAAGCTATATTAGGGGCACATTTCTGTCAGTTCAATCTCTAATGTTATGAATCTCTCTCTGCCTTTTCTCATAGTAGCTTCACCTCGTCTGTTCATGTTTGGCTGTGACTCCATCCTGGAGACAAGTGTCAGCTGTCCTGCTGCCACATCAACACCTTTGTTTATAGATGCTGGAGATCGGCCTGTTTTTCAGTGTATGTTTCTCTGACTGTGACTGGCTGGATGTGCTCTCTTCATCCTATGACATGGGAGTTAGCTCGGAGCTAATCTGCGTGGATGTGTGTTTCCTGGACGCCTTTTACAGCTTATTTTTGTATCTCTGCTTCTGTCTCCTTGAACCCCAGTCGGCTTCGGCAGATGGCCGCTCACACTGAGCCTGGTTCTGCTGGAGGTTTCTTCCTCCTAAAAGGGAGTTTTTCCTCTCCACTGTCACTACGAGCATGCTAAGGGTGAGGGATTTCCTTCGAGAAAATGCGTTGATGCAATCGGCTGGTTTTTATTAGACTTTGAATCAATTTGGCTGGATGATTTGGTTAAATTGTCTTTGTAAAGTGCCTTAAGATGACGTGTTGTGAATTGGCGTTATATAAACAAACTGAATTGAATTGAACTTTAGGGGAGAGAATGCTTCAGGGTTACAATCTGCTTTGTGATGTGTTCTCTATGTAAACATTTGTACAATTAATGTTTTAATTCCTCTTTTCCTGGACTTAAAAAAAAACATTTTTTTAAAAAGCTAAAAGCAAGAAATATAATACTGCAATTTATCTAAATCTGCATCATACAAGAAAAAACAGGTGTTGGTAAAAAGAAGTTCCATAAATAATAAACAGGGAGAAATGACTGAGGGTTTTTAGATGCTTCATTTGAACTGCCATCAGTTCTCCATCTGCAGTATTACTGCAAAGTAATATTCATCACCACCAGGTGGCGATCACATAACACGGCTTAGTTGGACAACATCACCCCACACATTACTCTGCTGTGTGTCATCTCAATGACAACCCATAGAAACTAGACATAGAATGGCCATGCAGACTGCAGGGTTTTTCTATATCCCATATCAACCTGTAGATGGCAGCGTGCGCTAATGATGCATCAGGTGAAGCAGTCTGGATTATCACCATGCTTAATTAAAAGACTTAATGGAGGACTTTAAACAGACTTTTAGGTGGGAATAAGTGATGTCTGGATGAGCTGCTTCTACCTGACAGATCCTCAACAGAGAAAAGTAAAGAAATCGTCTCTGTGATAAGTCTGCCACCAGCTTTTCAATGTTTTGACAGTTTTCAGATGGTGAAACTTAATTAATTAAATATGAAAGCAAATGTTTTCTTTGTTTTTTATTGAACTAGGCACAATGCTTTCATATTAGGTAAAGGATCAAGGCCTGAGATATTTAGCAGTAAAAAGATGCAAATATTTAAAGAAAACCTTTGAAAGATTTTAATCAGACAAGGAAAACTTTTCATTGTTTTAATCACTTTAAACAAGGAGCACTGGGCTAATTGTATCTCTTGCTGTTAAATTTCCAAGAGCAAAACAAATAAATAATTTCCTGATCCATGGAGGCTAAACTGCAACTCAAGAACTCAGTGTTTGTCACCTTGGTGGGGAAGTAGCGGCTCGTCTTGAACTCCTTGAGGAAGGCCGACATGAAGACTGTGGTGAAGAAGAGGACCACGCACCAGAAGAGGACGTCTGGGATATAAGGGCCATGGTGTCCGCAGGCGGGCCCCTCAAACACCCCATGAAACATCTCACACTCCTACTGGCCCCGATGTAAAATCAGATGATGGGGGAGGTGGAACCCAGGAAAAAATGTTGCTGTAATTAATGCAACTAGGATTTTTGTTTTTCAGGTCAGGTTCACGTGGGATAAAAATGATCTTTTCACTTTCAAAAGGCTACTAAGAAGTAATAAATGGGCCCTTTACCTTGACCTCCAGCATGGTCCAGTTGACCTCGGAGGTGGTGATGTTTCTCTCCTCCCAAAATTGCAGAGTCTCATTGCTCGGGTTCCTGGGCTCAACACAGCTACACCTGCTCGACATAAAACAATCCATAAGCTTTTATAATAAGACTGATCATTTCATGACATAAGAGGGAATTTTAGCATATAGGTTAAATAAACTTGGCATTTTCTGCTGGGCAAATAGTGTATGTTATATCAGCCTAAAGCATCACTGTGATCATGTGACGAGTGACGCCAAGGAAATCGGCCTCAGAAACTTGCCAGTATTGGGTGAGTTTCTGCAGGTCGTTATGTTTGTTGACAGGATAGTGCACCCCCAAGTGGATCAGCTTCTCCAGGGCTTCATAGATGAAGATGATGCAGATCAGCGACGCGAAAGCCTCTTCTGTGAAGCGAGTGATGTAACAGACCAGCGAGCTGGCGTCTGTGGCCACTAGCAGCAGGCAGAAGAAAGCCGTCCACAGCCCGATACAGGCCCTCAGGGAGAGGTAGGACAAGCCGTATTCTCTGAGGTATAAAAACACACAAGTATAAAAACACAAGAACGGGTAGGAACATTTTTCCAGCAGAAGTAAACAGATGTAAAAAAAGAGCCTACTTGCAAAACTTGAAAAGGATCTTTTCAAAGACGAGAACAGGCCCAGTGCTGCCCAGGATGGTGAGAGGCTGCCCAGCAAAAAGAGAGTAGGCTATCCCCGTCATTGAAGCTCCAAACAGGGACTCAATGGCACTCTAAAAAGATGGGAAATGGAGATCTTGTTCACTTAGTCATACATGTACCTTTGACGGATTCAGAGTCTTTCCACTTACAATGCGAAGTACCTACAGTCATGTTAAGGGCAGCCAAAAAATGAAGTACTGCAAAAACAATCTACAAATAGATACAAATTTCTTACATCAACTGTACTTATCCCCCATATGAGTGCGCAAATAAGATGATTCGCTCTTAAAATAAGATTATTAGAAAAAAATGCACTTGATATAAGAGAATGCAATTTTTTTTTCTTATTTTAAAAGTAAATTGTCTTGTTCCGTTGGCAAAGTTTCTCCTTTACCTCATGAGAAAAAATTACATTTAGATTTCAAGTTTTTTGCAGTGTGTAGAATATAATACAAACGGTCGACGTTTTTTAATCAATACCCCTGGCAGTGTGGGCAGGTTCCAAATCCTGCTGGAAAATGATGTCTGTAACTCCATTAAACATGTCAGCAGGAAGCGCGCTGAACTTTTTCAGGTAGATCACTAAGCTCAACCGCCAAATTACTGAGTTGAATCTGCTCAACAATCCTACACTGCAAAAAATTATTTAGAAATAACTGTATTTACCCTTGATTTAAGTAGGTAAAGACGATTTGCCAGTAGAATGAGATTTTTACTCAAGAAACAATGTACCTATTTAAAAAAAAAAAATGCCTTATTTAGATTTCAGTTTTTTGTAGTGTATCAAGTCCATACTTTTTTTCTTCCACTCAACTTTCTGAGTATGCTACATCCTTTACACAACATCCACATTTACAGAGACACTGGATTTTTAGCTTCCACTATCTCAAAGCTATAATTATCAAAATTAAATTAAAGTCTTGTCTTGTTTATTGTTATTAGCCTGAGTTGCACCTTCTAAGACGGGTGATAAGATTAATTCAACTTATACCTAATATCTATTTTTTAAGCAACACTTTCATTGTAACCAACTACAAGCTGCATTATCAAACAATAAGCATCAATTTTGGACGTAGACTGTACATGACATAAAACTATATTCATATAAAAAAATAATGTTGCTTTTAGAATAGAATATACTAAAATATAATGATCTTATAAGATAGGATATCATAACATCTTACATAAACTTTCACATTATCTTTACCCATAATGCATTTACTTTGGAGGTGAAGGCACTTTTTAGAGGTAGGCTGCAGCTTTTCACAATCTAGGAAGTGCAAAAACTGTAGATTTTATAGATTCACATAATGTCCGCATAAACCACAAGAACTGTAAATATACAGTCATTTTTTTCTTTTTTTAATGCTTTTTATTACTGTTTTTCAAGGCTGCACTTTAAAAAAAGAAATTGTCTAGAGCTGTCTTAAATGAAATTTCTTTTTGTATATACTCGTGTATGCAAAATGACAAAATAAATCTGTTTTAGTCTAAGTCTAACAGCTGTGGCAACAAAAAGATAAAGGTAAAGGTCTGCTGTCCATTGGAAATAATTAACAAATCTCTAGTCTTATAGCTTGAAATAAAACCTAGACTAACTTGAAGCTCAAGCTGCAGTTTAGATTTAGGAAGTACAATGAAGCAGTAAATCTTACCACCCGTCCCTCTGTGGCCTCACCCAGGAGCCCTCCGAAGGTGATAACAGGAGACATGCAGGCGCAGTAAAGAAAGAGGAAGGAGGCCAGACACTGGAGACTGAGGGCGTCTGTGTAGTCGGAAAGATAGTGAGGAGCCTTTCGCTTGATGTCCAAGATCAACCCACCAAACAACCTGAAATAAATGGAAAAAGGCTCTATTCAAGATCCATGCAGAAATATTATAAATTAATTCTGTATGAAACATATGTTCTGAGCATACAAACGATAAGCAGATATAGGATGGATGTATTAAACTGAAGCTATAAAATACCTGTGGTGACATGAGACACCTGGATATAATGAATGGACATAAACACATGACTACACCCTGACGGCGTTGCCATGCAAACTCTTTTTGTGTTTTCCAAGTTTGTCTACCTCCTTTCTAATTTTACTGCAGCACCAATACTAGATGTTGATGCAAGTCTGGATGTTTAAGGAACAAAGTTTTTTTTTTTAAGTTTCCGATGATAAAAGCAATAAAGCAGGCCGCATTATTTTCACAAATGTTATTTATGCCCAGATCAGCAAATAGAATCATCTCAGAGTTGATTAATTCATTTACCGAAAGCTCTATGAAAAATTGTTATTTAAAAGATCAAATTCTATTCAAAGAAATAAAAGTATAGTAGCTCTGCTGTTAATTTAGCTACAGTCATAACTACCCTGGGAGGGATTTCTGTGACTGAGTGTCTAAAATCAGAGCAATATCAATGCTCTTTTTACTTCTAATTCTTTACAGTTTAATAAACAATAACATTATGTCATAATTCAGAATTGCTAAAGAGCCACACAACACTGAAACAACACTCTATTAACAAGCTCTACTCATTCTTTTTCTATCAGCAATAGAGGCGTGTAAACATGTTAGCGCAGTGCAGGTGGTCATTACCAAGCACTATCTAGTCCATCTTCTGTTATTCCACCAAAATAAACAAAGGTAAACAAGGCTAGCGCTATACTGAGCCACGACAAAGTGACCCCATGCCGCTCTGGTTGCAGTCTCTCCTGGTGCATCAAACTGCGATAGTGAGGTGCCATCAGTGGATGTTGCCGTAACAACGTTGGGTGGGCTCTTATGTTTATTTCAGTCCCGAGAGGCAGAGAGAGACAGTGGGTTTAATGTAAGGAGCAGGAGATGAATTGATGAGGGGAGATTCTGCACCACAGCACACATCAGCTAAGCTTAAGGAAACTTAATACACTGAATACCCACTCTGTTGTTTCAGAGAGGAGCTATAATCCTCTATAGCTGATGACAGCATATAATTTTTATTTTAATATCATACAAAGCTCTTATGTCAAGTCTACATCAAAAAGTTATGATAAGATTTCTTTGTAGTGCCTTCTACAGTTCAGTTATACACCTCCATGATGTATGCTGGTGCTGTCCTGTTGGATAAAACCGTGTTCATGCTTTAGCTAAAGTTTTCCCTCACAGAGAATCAACTCTCTCCCCTCTATGTCAGCTTCCACACCCATGCAGGTACCAAAAAAAGGAAAAAGTTCTCCAATTTAAAAAGGGACTGTTTCTGCAGTCTGCAGTCGTATACAATTCAATTCAGTTTATTTATATAGCGCCAACTCACAACACGTCATACAGTCAAATTGAATCAAAGTTTTCTATCTAAGGAAAACCAGTTGATTGCATCGACTCATTGACTCAAACGCAATCAATCATACCAAGCATGCTTGTGGCGACAGTGGAGAGGGAAAAACTCCCTTTTAACAGGAAGAAACCTCCAGCAGAACCAGGCTCAGAGTGAGCGGCCATCTGCTGAGGCCAACTGGGGTTCAAGTAGACATACAAGAGAAGAGCTTTTTTGTGCTCATATATATAGAGCATTATCCCTCTGGAAAGAGTAGGGTAGGCAGGATGGATTAATGTTTTCGTACATGTCAGACTCTGATCCTGCAGCTGTAATTCTTTAGGCATAGATTTATCCTGTTCTTACCACACAGCAGGGGTAACTAGTCTGGTCCTCTGCTCCTACTAGAGACTGACATTTTTTCCCGTGGGATTCCCGTGGGATGGGAGTCAGTATTAGTAACGATCACGTGATTAGGACGGTACAGGATTAAACATTAATGGGAGCAGACGGGAGCGGGAGCAAACCAATAGTAACTAAAAAAAAACTAGGATCGATGCCAAAAAATAAAATAAAATAGAAAGAAAAAAAATCCAGTACTGGCACCGCCATTTTGTAGTTTTTTTCCTCAAAGCCTACACTGTAATGCGAGTCAAAAAAACTACACAACCCAAAAACCAACAGTGTTTCCGCTCTGAGTTTTTCACCTGCGCTCAAAAACAACAAGAATGGGAGTGGTGCAGGAGCAGGAGTCATTCTGAATGGGAGCGGGATGGGAGTGGGAGTAACTTCACCAGGAGTGGGACAGGACAGGATTTAGATTTCTACTCTGGCCCGGGATCTGGACGGGACACAATTTTTTTCTGTGGGAGTGGGACGGGACAGTGAGAATCCACTCCTGTGTCAGTCTCTAGCTCCTACATCCCATCTGTTTAGTGATTCAACCACAGTGTCCAATTTCTTCTCAGATATTTGAGTGCAACAAGGCAATGTTGTCCACAGAATGTCTTCTCACTGGACAGAGTGTTTTAGACCATTCTTTTTAAACCACAGTGCTAATTATGAGTGATATGGTCTCAGTAGATTAGACGTTTTCTGACGTATTTGGACGAGAAAAGCAACCTTGCTTTGTTTATGGTCATTACAGGTGGACATGGCTGTGGCTGCAGCAGCATAAGGATGATGGTCTGCAGGACAAGCAGCCAAACCACCTACAGAGAGATTGGTTGTCTCTGGAGCAGATACCCAGTACTTGAGTTGAGGGGGGATGAGAGGGAATGGCATCCCCTTCTTAAAAAAAAAAATCTTAAAAATCATCCTCCTTCTTAAATGACCATCCCCTCATACCATCCCCTGTAACATTTTATTACTGAATGTATAAACTTTAACAGTATTATTAACAGATGGTAATAATACTGCCCTTTCAACATTTGGCGGGCTGTGCGCTTACGAGTAGCCTGACCAAATTACGGTGGCCCAGAGGGCACATGCGATTTATTTTCAACCTCAGCGTATCCATCAGAGCAGGTGATGGTGCTCTGAACAGCATCATGGCCAAGCGGCACAGACAACGCGATTTGAGGGACTTCATTTTTAAGAAGGCAAAAACTAACGCTTCAGGTAAGCTGCAGGCTTATAAGTATTTGTCATACCTGCATTTGTCCCTAACTATGTAGGGGCAGTGATAGCCATGGCAGTCCAGGGACTGACTGCAGTTCTACTGAAAGGTACCTTGGTCAAAGTCAATGACTGGCATACCTGACATGTACAAACCATACCATGCATATTGCTCAAGGTTAATAGACTATATTATTCAGGCTATGTATGCTTCCAAAAAAAGAAAAATTACACCATCCATAACTCGACTACTGCAGTGACCTAGTGGGGGTTGATGGGAGCTTTTAATCAAAATGTATTTAAACTCTTTTTTTCATTGTTTGAGTTCTGAAGTACTGATCATTTTGTCAGGATTAGAACATCAAAAAGAATGTGGCATCTATTTGTTTCTTATGTCACCAAGCAGGCAGAGTGATGAGCAGTGTGGAGTGATGGGAGTGTTGGCCTAGTGGGTAGAGCAGTGCGCTTGTGCTCTAAGAAGGTTGCAAGTAGCCGATTCAATCCCCACAGTCTGCACTCCGGCTCTCTGAGCAAGACCCTTAATCCCACACTGCTCCCCGGGCGCTGCACTGCGGCACCCCACTGCTCCCCAAGGGGATGGGTTAAATGCAGAGAGTTAATTTCTCCATTGTGCGATCAATAAAGTTCAGTTTCATGTTTTCAGAATGGGACTTTATGTATTCTAAGTCCTTACGTCTTTTTTCAGCTGAAAGCCAGCGACAGACTGTGCATGTAGATGGTCATATAGCGCTCCCATGAGGTAAAAAAGTTATTTCGTTTTTGTGGGACTTATGAAGGGTTTTATATGAGCTGAAATTTAGCATTGAGGTTAATTCTTAAAAACTTTTTTTGTGTCAAAGTGAATCCAAAAGCTAACATTTCAAGCAGTGGTAAAGGCTTTTATTTAGAAGAAGTGACTTAAATCTACTTTGAGGTTAGTTTTTGAAAGTAAACTTTGTGGGATGAACTGTATACTATAGAAAGTTAATAATTTCTCACTCGATTTTAAATTTAGATTGAAAAAACAGAACAGTTTTTATAGACATTCAAAGCATTTTATATCCCTGTCATCTGAATCTTTAAAAACATTTAAGGGGATGAAATCTTTTCCATCAAATCAGTCTTTTATATGATTTACCACTTCGGTATTCCATGATGAAGAGTTAAAAGGTCTTACAGAAAAGTGAAAACAACAGTAACATTAATTCAAAAGTGTGAAAACGCCTAAATGGGACCATATTTACCTTAATGGTTGGATGAATACAATCATTACTTTTAGAGAGCAGTAAGGAAATAAAGTTGAAAATCCAAGGAAAAGTATAAAAAGAAGTCCCCTGTCCATCATTGAATAAACTATAAATCCAATATTAGGATTAAAGAGAATTATATATGAGGATATTGACATGCTACAAAGTATTATTCATTAACCATGAGCTTTTTGTTTAATTTAAGCCATGAAGAATGACTTGGTGTGGTCTGCTGCATCATAAATTAGCAGTTTGTAAGCAGTGATGGAGCCACCAGGCGACAGGAAGATGGACACAAACAAGAGCTTCCAGAAGTGACAGAGTGCGTGCTGTAAATGTTTCCCACACTCACCTCCCTGTGCGCTGGAGCTCAGGGCCACCATGTCCTCCATGTGCCTCTGACTCTCCAAGATCCGTCACTCCGTTGGGAACAGGGGGGATCTTTCTCTTTTCCTGCACAGTGAACATCACTGTCAATCAAATGCTGGTTGTATGCCAGCTTCAAAGTGCACTTTGATCTGTTCTATGATGAACACAAATGGACCTGCACTCATGTGAAAACAAGATGGGAGTCCTACAACAGCCTGAGGGTTTTTCCTAAAAGATACATTTTAATAATATGGATCATTTGAAAAATATAAATGGATAAAAGCTGAAGGAAATACTTTTTTTTATGTTATTGGAGGAATTTGCTCAAATGAACTCTGTAAGCATTAACCACTTAACATCCACCTCATTTTGGGTAATCCTCGCCTATTTTACATACCCAAATGGAAAAGCAAATAACTTGGGAACTGTAAGCCCAAATTACATGTGCAATGCATTATTAGAAAGCTAACAGCCTCTAGTTTCTAAATATATAAATTCAAATTGGGTGACTTGAACACAGACCAACCTGCATCAGTTCACACAAGACTCAAAGTTGTTTTTTTTATTCTCGGAAATGATAGGTTTTTTTTGAACAGCAGTAATAAAGACATTCTTGAGAAAGAGCAGGTTTTATTGTATTATATTTGTTCTACATTATGTCAACCACAAATGCAGAACATTTCAGACCTCTAGCTATAACAGTTCCAGAGCTGTGGGCTTTGGAACTTTTGGTGCCAGCTTGGAGCTGCGCACAATGGCTCCACCTGCTGGTAAAAATGTTACCGGTGGAATTTTATGCATTCTGAGTTATTACCCCCACTTAAGGTTTTAAGGGGTTAAAAAGAGCTGCCAACAGGCCCAGGTGCAGCTGCACTAACAAGTTCAAATAATATAATATCCCCACTTTCCACTTCTGCCACCGCTGAAATGAAAGCATTTACAGATGTTTTGGTTCTTTTTTTATTAATTCTAGAAGAGAACATTTTCAAACAGGTTCTGATCATGATTTTTTAGAGTACAGGAGAAAAAATGCTTCGGAGGAGATGCCAACAAAACCTAATGATCATTTACCTGAGAAGGAACATTCTTAGGAGGCTCTATTCTGATGGAGGGGTCCCACTCGCCAGGGGGTAAAACAGTCACCTGATCCAGAAACTCGTCGATGCCGGCCACCAGATCATTCCTGTCTTTGGCCTTATAGGCAACATCATGGAAAATCTGCAGAGTGACATCAAACATATATGAGAGTATGGAAAACTTAGCCTCGTGATACCATCCTGATCTCGCGAGCTTTCAAGGTTTCACTCGCAGATCAGTCTGGAGACTCTCCGTTAAAGAAAATTTGGAGCCATTCACCAAACGAACGTCCAATCAGCGTTGGCTTTGAGGCGGGTTGAGGTGTGACGCAACGAGAAGCGCGACAGTTCAATCTAAAGAACATGGCGGCTTCAGCCGATTAAACTAGCGTTTGCGTGGCTATCGAGCAAGTTTTATCGGAATTACAGAGTATTTCTTCACTGAAAGAAGAGCAAAACACTGCTCTGGAGGCTTTTCTCAGAGGAAAAGATGTTTTTGCTCTTGTCCCGACTGGTTTCGGCAAGAGTAGCCTTGCTTGTGGTTGTGTTTTCGTTGTCGCTCTGTTAGTACGTCATATGCTTCGTTGATCTGATTGGTTTATTTGGCCCATTTGGCCTGTCTATCACCAACATAAGCCAATCAGCTAACCAGTATTTTTGCCCCTTCCCAAAATTACTTCAACGGAAGGTTTCCAGATGGATATGCGGAGCAAATCCATCTGGCGGAGTCAGGTTATGGAAAACTACATTAGCAATGTGCTCTGCACATTTTAACACAAAAGGTCAAGTAATTTTCCATGGAGTATTGTTCACACACAGGTAATTAGAACTGCGTTAATATGTTTCCACTTTATCGATCAACAAGTCATATCAAAACAGAGGGCTAGGATCTGTAGTGTTAGCCCCACTAGGTCTGTAGAAATCATCTCGATGGGGAGAAAAACCTGTTTTTATTGAAAGCAGCTAATTTATGTTGTTGAGAAATTCATAAAAATGCTCTTAAAACTATGCACAAAACTTTAAAATTTCTGATTAAAATATATACAGAAATAATTTTAAAAAACACATTAACCCGGTAAAATCAGTGAGATTAGCCTTAAAACTAATGCTTTGCTGGACAATAATCATTGCAACATTCCTACTGCAGGCCTTAATGCTCGATTCAGATTTTTTTTTTTTTAAATACGATTGTTTTCCTTGGTTGGTCCTATTTTTAAATACAAGCAACTTCTATGTGATCTCCTCTGTGACCTGCATTCATACGACTTAAGTGTCCCTCATGCGCAGTAGAGGATGCAGTGACATCACAAGTAGCGAGCAAGCTCTTTATTTACGGAAGTAAACATGGATTGTAGAGCTGGAGCATATCCTGCTATCTTTAATTTATTTTCCAACCGGAGCCAGCGTATTAACGATGCATTCTTTTCCACAGGGTGGGGGAAAATAAAAAAAAGAAAGACAACCCTCCGCATCATCGTCCTCCATGTTTATTCTTTTTTTTCCTCCTTCTGCATAGCAAGACGCAGAATAGTGAGCTTTGTCGAGTATTAGTGTCGTACAGGTGGGATGACCAATCAGACACAGGCTGCAATTGAAAATATCAGAAACGTCTCGGATTTAGGACCACATAGCCAAGTGGTCTGGGTCGCATTTGAAAAAAATCGGATCTGTGCTGTTCTGACTGCTATGACAGGATCAGATATAGGTCGTTCATTGGCAAAATGACAAAAAATTATCTGATAATAAATAAAAACACTTCCAGCAGTCCAAACAGGATTTTTTCTGACATTTGCCTGCTTATAAGCTTTAGCCTTTGGAAAACATTTAGGAGGAAGTGAAAAAAGTCCAGTGTTACATATACACTATATAACTAAAAGAACTCGAGCTTAGCAAATTCCCGCATGAAACCATAATAGGATGCCTTCTGGGGATGTAGGAATGATATATATGTGCAATTGGTTAAAGTGAGAATTTTCCCTTTGACATAATATTTTAACATCCGCTGTTAATTGAAGCAATTAGGAAGAACAGATACTCTGCCACTAATTGGCAGGGCTGGTTAAATCACAAAGCAGAGTCAGTAGCAGTCAGTAGCTTAAGCCTCTAAACTTTATTTGCATGGTAAATGATAAACAGAAAGCTTAATGCAATGTGACAAACGGTCACTTTCTTTGTCTCTAAAGTAAAGCTTGGTAGAGAGAGGATTATTGTGTGGGATTTGGCCCTTTGCCTTACGTTAAATATCTGTTAAAATTCAGCAAACACCTGTGGGAACATTTAGGTGCTGACCCCTTACTGTTCCAAGGTGACTAAACATCAAGGTTCCAGAAGGACTTGGCATGAATACTAGCAAAAGCCAATGAGATCTAATCTTGATCCCACAAGTGAGCTTCTACAAAAAACAATAAGATATAGATAAATAATAGATAAATAACTCTTAAACTTTGTGGAAAGCCTTGCCATAACGTTTCAAGCTGTTATGACTCCAAACAGAATACAAATAAGACGCAACTCCAGATTAATCTAAATATCATTGCTGTTGTGGCTTTTAACAGTTAAAAGGATTCAAAGCAATTTAAAGGTGGATAATCCCAATTTTCATGCAGTGTATAAAGGAAGACAAGATAATAATCTGGACAATAAAAACACTCAAATCAGTTAAATCTGCATTAAATATGCTGAGATCTTCATCAATGAAATAAATGCTCCCTTTTCCTAAAAATAATACATAAGTATTTTTCAGATCTCATTCATAAAACATTGCTTTTCATATAATATTGTAATCTGCATGTTTAACAAAACAGTAGTCAGACTGGAAATATTAATAATTTATTTTGGAGAAAGTAAACTGTTGCCCTGCAGGAAGTCCATCTTATTCTGTATCAAATAGGTTTAAATTCCTGAGCTATTCTCATTTTTACAGCAGGAAAATCTCCTGTTATGGTCCTCAGGAAACACTAAGAGCAATTGTGCTGATCTTTCACAATTATAGGTGGAACCTGACATAAATCTGTTTGGTTGTACGTCTATAACCATTTTACTTTGTTTTCAGAGTGGCCTCACCTCATCGGTCATCAGCGTAGCAATAGATCGTCCAATTTCATGATACTGTGGACCTTTCCCTAGAGGCCCAAGGAGGATAAACAAGAACCTGTACAACAAAAGAGACATTTAGATCTGAGGTAGGACAAAGTCCAAATGTGAAACACAATCTGAATGCTTTTCTATCAGCTGCTGGGTCACCTGGTGGTGATGGGAACTTCAGTCAGGCCATTGAGAAGCACAGCAGGAGATAAGCGGACGAAGGCCACCACAGGGCGGTCTAGGAATTCCAGCTCTCCTACCAAGACGTTGGATGCCTCCGCACCAGGAGGGATCTTCTTCATGAAATGGAGGTCAATCTGTGTAGCGGAGAAACACATAAGATCAGTGTTTAGATGATACAAGTTTAATTAAATGGATAAAAACAGGTTTTACAGGCAGATCTGACACGCATAACTAAAGAAATCTTCATCCAATCCTGCTTGATACCAGTCAGGTTACCTTTGTGAGAAACTGGTGGTGATTATTTCACACGTAATCCCAGACTGAATAAATATACAGCACTTGTTATGTGTTCAGCTCTCAGTGGCCAAAGATAAACAAGAAGAACAGTAGTTGTTCTGGCTGCTCACCTTACTGAAGTCCACGGCGCTGTTTTCTCGGCTGACGTCCTGTTTACCCTCGTTGTTGGACGGCTGGGACTGAGGTGAGACTGTTTGGCCTTAGAGAGAGCATGAAAATAAGATCAGTTTCCACAAGAAATGCTTATTTAAACCAGACGATGCTCTCCTGTGAGTAACTGCATGGCACAGTTTGATCCAGAGGAAAATAAGGAAAGCATTTTTCTTTGGTGCTCATTGGTGAAAATCTGTATCCATTAGCAAAAACTACATCTCTATGTTTTATCAATAAACCATCATGAGGTAGTGCAGTCAGCCATGTTTCCTGACTTATAACTCTGGTTGATAGTGGTATAAACAAGACTGTAGCTATGGAAGAATACAGACACTGCCTGTCCATTAATGAAACAAATATAAAGACTACATGATTTATTACAAAATCACCATATAATCCTAAAAGTAATAAAGCTCAAATCATGACTAGAAAGCATAAAGGTCAATTAAAGAGAATACATATATATTACATCACGATATTTTCATTCACGATATTTTTACTGTAAAAAGACTGATCTAAAGATTGCCATAAAACGCTTTTTCCTAGTCTTCCTTCCTTCCTTCCTTCCTTCCTTCCTTCCTTCCTTCCTTCCTTCCTTCCTTCCTTCCTTCCTTCGAAATCTAGAGAAATAATTTTTTCTTAAAATAAGTGCATTTATTCTTGTGTTGAAGAGGTAAAAGGGACATTTTGCCAATAGAACAAGACAATTTGCACTTAAAATAGGAAAACACAATTGCATTGTCTTATTTCAAGTGCATATTATTTAATTATCTTTTTTTAAGAGTAAAAATACTCATTCCATTGTCATATACCTACTCAAATTAAGGGTAAATACACTTAATTTAAGAAATGTTTACTTATTTCTAGATCTTTTTTTTCAGTGCATTTTGACATTTTTTTCCTAGTGTCTTGTCCACTGTCCTCCACCCCCCTCTAAGTCCTACCTTCCTTTCTACCTTATGTTGCGTCTCTTTGCACCCCTGCTGCCAATAGTAGCCTCTAGTCTGCTTCTTTTTTTTTTCAAATAAATGTATGATAGAGAACTCTTGCAATTGGAGGCTGGAAAAGTCTGGAACTTTTACATGACACCTGTAGATATTGTGGTTTTGTTTGTTATTTCTAAGAACATTGACAAAGTGTGTAAATGCTCTTCGCCTGAACACTGCAGCTACTGTCTTTACTTATGGAGAAAGCTCTAATTACTGATCTGCAGCTGCTGAGGATCACTAAGCTTTTTGTTGTGTTTTATCTGGTCTGCAGCGATGAAGACATCTTGTGTGGGATTTTAAAATATGCGTGGACCAAACACTCAAAATGCACAAGACTGAATTGCTCTATAGGAAGATTTAATTGGGTGAGGCAATCCTAAAGATCAGACTTTCAGCCCCACCGTGAAGATTTTACGGTTTTGTGGTGACAAAGATAAACAAGAAAGGCAGACCTGCTGTTACATCAGCATGAAACAGACTGAAGTATGACAACAGTAAACAATATGAGTTATTTGACTACTGCAAGGTCTGCATTTGTGTCTGTGTGTGTGTGTTCACCATTCTTGTCCATGGAATGAGGCTCAGACTGCTTTTTGCCGATGTCGGCGAAGGAGCGGACGATGGGAATGCGGTTGGCCAGTTTCTTCTGGTTCTGATGGTGGTGCTGCTTCAGCAGGGCCTCGCGGATCCTCTTCCGGGCCTCTTGACCCAAAGAACCAGACCCCTCGTGCTGATCCAAAACCATGTCTGAGGAATGAGGTAAAACAACAGGGTAGATGCATAAATGTTCTTCTACTGACAGCGTCTCCCCCTGAATGACGGCCAGGAATAGTAAGCTGATCAGTGCAAAAAAGAACTGATTTAACTGGGCCAGATCAGGTTTTTGTTCTGTCGCACAGATAAATATCCTTTGCTGTCCTTAAAAACAGACAAGCTCCATGATGTTTGAATTGATCTAGGTCAGTCCAACTACAAAACTAGATCATTTTATTACAAATGTTAAAAACAGTGATGCCCTGCTGATGTTACGGCTGCAGCCAAGATGATATAAACGTCAATTGTTAAACCCTCTATGTGAAATACAAAGAACGGTGTGCAATAGCTGTAAGGAGAAAGGAAAACTATAAATCATTTCCATTACGGATGATACTTTACTGCCATTTTGGTCTATCCTTCTTGAAGAAATACTTAAATCTGTGTCTGATTTGAATGAAGAAAGCCTTTAGACATCAGTTTTCAAGTTTTGCACAGAATATCCATTTGATTTAGGTCTAGACTTTGACTAGGCCATAAGCTCCTACTTAGTTACACTGTAATTTGTGGTTGTAAGGTGCTAAACTGTGAGAGCAAGCTACAAGGTACCATCTGCGGTGTTTACCTGCAATCTCTTCTAATGAGTTGGCCCTCATGTCCAGCATCACGATGCCATTCATGATGCAGCTGCGTAGCTCAAACACACTATGCAGAGACAGAGTGGCTACGTAGGGTTTACTCCACCGTTCACCGCCATCTTCAACATCCTCTTCAAACTTCAGCCACCTGGAAACACATCAAGAGACTTATTGCCATCAGTAATTAAGACAGGAAGTGGATAAAATGATCTGCTGCTTTAGGAAAACGAAGCTACAGCTGGTCATGTCCTGCCCGTACGCTTGTCTGCAGCGGTTTACCTTGCAGTCTCTCTCCATTCGGCGTCCTCACCCTCTCTGAGGCAGATTTCGTCCAGCTCGGTAAACAGGGCGTGTGGGATGTGATCCTCGTCGGCATCCTCTGTGCCCAAAAGAAACTGCACCCTCTGTGCTGGAGTGTCTGGTACAGAAGTTAACGACCAGTAAAGAAAAGAAAAGGAAAAAAAAACAAAAAACAAACTGATGGCGAGATGGAGCGGGGACCCCTAATTTTATATATTGTTTGAAATTGTGTTATATTAAACTGTTCCTATAATCACTCTATTACAGATGGAGTCATGTAAAGAAAGTAATTTCTCCCTGGGATTATTAAAGTCATTCTGATTCTGATTCCTGGTTGATGGGACAGGTGTTGTGGATGAAACGGTGTCCAGCTTGAAAGAGCTCCTGTGTGTCGCTGAATGTGAGCATTGATGACTGAAAGACATCTTCTGCCTCCATTTATCTGTTTACTACAGTGTGTTGAATTCATGTTAATAATGATTTAAAGATATTTAAATTAGTGGAAAAAAATTGCAGGGGAAATATAAAAAAAAAAAAAAAGTCTAATCAGCCAAAACTTTCAAGACCCCCATGTAGTACCTCCGTGGACCCCCAGGGGTCACGGACCCCCTGTTGAAGACCTCCTGTGTAGTATATTGTATGTTTTATATTGTTTATAGCTATAGATTCTGTATTCAGTATGTATGTCTAATTTGTCTGCACCATCAACACCACGTCAAATTCCTTGTAATTGCAAATCTACTTTGCAATAAACTTGATTCTGATTTTAAATCTGAATTTTTATAATGAAGCCAAAATACACATGACTGCCACTTACTATAGGAGGGGGATTCTCGTCCATCTTCACCTGTGGAGTCCCTCTCCTTGGACCTCTTCCTGTGTTTGTGTCCATGGTGACGGTGACGACGACGGGACTTCCGGCCCAAAGGAACATGGACTCCAATGTAGAGAGTGCGGTGACCTGAAACCAGGAGGGTACAGCTTAGAAGTGGTAAAGTTCTGACATGGTATACAAGTTACATGAAGATAAACATAAAACAGGAGCCTGAAAAATAAAATTAGAGAAAATAGTGATTATGTAATGCTGAGGTTATTGAAGGTGAAATGATTCATTTTGCTGCCGACAACTAAAACTTTACATCATCTTATTGTAAATTATTGTCTTTTTCCCTCTTAAAATATTTACAATCTTTTGTTATAATACAAAATAAATGCTATAAGCTCTTGTTTTTTTTCCCCCATCACTTTTAATTCTGGTTCATATTTTTCTCGATCTGTCAGCATTTTTCTTAATAGCAGATTTTGAAGTGGTGTGTTGCCTGTCATGATTCTCACCCTCATTCAAAGTGTGACCTGATGCCAATCTGCTGCAGTTTCGACTGACGCTAAATCATTTCTCAGGCAAACAGTGGAAAGGTTAGTCATTCAAATTAAATTGAGTCAACCTATCCATATATCAGCTGTCAGCCCAGCTGATCAGCAACCGGTGATGCCATTAAAAACCTCATTCAGTTTAACATGTTCAATGCTGGTTGGTTTTGCTACATACAAAATTAAAAATAAAACATTTTTCAAAGAAAACAGAAAAATGCCAATTAGTTCTGAATCTGGTAAGAATCATCTGCTTTCCTGTATCTTTCAAACTGCTGAATTGACTAATTACAATGAGGCTTATTAGATTAAAATGACCTTTTAAGAACAATATTTTGGCAGGTATTTAAAATACTGTTATTAAGCCCCTTTTTGCATTATTTTACTCTTTTATCTGATGTAAAATTCTAACCTTAATTGTTGCATTCATGTGGAAAATGTAATTAACGCAAAGGTCTGTTAAGTAATTAATTTATAACATCTGGTGTTACAGAAATAAATTAGCTTTGAAATATTTCACTCAATTTACTTATTTTTTATTTTACGTAAAACAAAAATCTATAAGATGAGAAAAGTTTCTCCTTCTACAGAAAACCTGTTGGGTCAAAGTCGCTTGATGTTTACAGACCTATTTACTATCTAAACATACCTTAATTAAAATATTAGACATATACACACATATACACATATATATATATATATATATATATATATTTATAAGGCTTTTTAAAAAAAGTTTTTACACTATATATGTGGTGATTGATTTAAGAAATAATGTCAATTAGCAAAATGTCAGAAGGAGCAGAAATGCAAATAAACTGTTAAACCAAGGTGGAAATCTAACAGAAATCAGGACATTATCAAACAGAAAAAACATTTAAAAAAAAAATAAATGAGAGACAACCAAAAAGAAACTCAAGATCAAATCCATGCCTGGGGGATATTTACTTCTTAAGCTTTCTGGTTCGGGGTTTGTTGCACAATGAAATAGTGAGTCATTTCAACATGAGAACGCCACAATCTATTAAAAATCTATAAACATATGTTTTCACACTGCTGAGCCAAAATGGTTGCCAGCTTCTATTCTTTCTATTCATTTGTTCACCTAATTATGTCAACCTCTGCCCTCTTCACACCCAATCACACCAGTAAAAACTGCACATACCCACAGAGGAAGTATTTATTTTATGATTTTAAATTTCAGCTAACAGGTAAAACTTGAATCCAAAACATCATTTGACTTTAAAGTCCATTTATTTAGCCACCTTTGCAGAGTAAAATGAAAGCATGCAAAAAAAAACAACAATAAGGCAGGGGATAAATGTTGATTTTAATAGAAAACTATTGGAAGTTAGAGTAGAGCTCAGGGTTAAAATTCAGGGTTAAATTTACAGAAAGAACAGATTTCTGTATTTGCTCTGAATAGATCAAGAATAATAGAATTTAATTAAGGTGTGCATTTTACAGTTTTAAAACTATTGGGAGGAATGTATTCTTCACTATACTTAAAATGTATGCTTTCTATAGTTAGCTATAATATACTGAAGTATATTATACTATATCAGATTTTATATCCTATCTTTTGAGCACTGAAAATTTCAAGCTGCTGATTTCCCTTTCAGTCAGGATCCTTTACCCAGTGCTGTGACACAAACCGGCAGTATGTAAGAAGCAAATTTAAGAAAAAAAAAAACTGGATGAGAAAAAAAAAGTGCTGGGATGAATGCCACACATAAGCAGACCCTGAAACAGTGTCTTTCAACAGGTGCAATGCTATTAAGAAAGCAGACATGAAGCCTCAATTAAGGAACAAACTGCTGCCTTCAGGCCTGCTGTGCTTGTAATGAAAGACTATTTTCCTTTTACAACAAACTGAAATTGATTTGGAAGATTACCCCAATAATTAGAGTCGTTTTCATTTTGGTATAATACAGATAATGAAAGCTGTAGTCAGAAAGGACATGGCACAATGTCACCATTACAGCCTCTTTCCAATATACACTCACTGGCCACTTTATTAGGTCCGACTGCTCGTTAACACTTAATTTCTAAGCAGCCAATCACGTGGCGGCAACTCAGTGCATTTAGGCATGTAGACATGGTCAAGAAAATCTCCTGCAGTTCAAACCGAGCATCAGTATGGGGAAGAAAGGTGATTTGAGTGACTTTGAACGTGGCATGATTTTTGGTGCCAGAAGGGCTGGTCTGAGTATTTCAGAAACTGCTGATCTACTGGGATTTTCACGCACAACCATCTCTAGGGTTTACAGAGAATGGTCCGAAAAAGAAAAAACATCCAGTGAGTTGCAGTTCTGTGGGCGGAAATGCCTTGTTGATGCCAGAGCTCAGAGGAGAATAGCCAGACTGGTTCGAGCTGATAGAAGGGCAACAGTGACTCAAATAACCACCCGTTACAACCAAGGTGGGCAGAAGAGCATCTCTGAACGCACATTATGTCGAACTTTGAGGCAGATGGGCTACAGCAGCAGAAGACCACACCGGGTGCCACTCCTTTCAGCTAAGAACAGGAAACTGAGGCTACAATTTGCACAAGCTTATCGAAATTGGACAATAGAAGATTGGAAAAACGTTGCCTGGTCTGATGAGTCTCGATTTCTGCTGCGACATTCGGATGGTAGGGTCAGAATTTGGCGTCTACAACATGAAAGCATGGATCCATCCTGCCTTGTATCAACGGTTCAGGCTGGTGGTGGTGGTGTCATGGTGTGGGGAATATTTTCTAGGCACTCTTTGGGCCCCTGGTACCAATTGAGCATCGTTGCAACGCCACAGCCTACCTGAGTATTGTTGCTGACCATGTCCATCCCTTTATGAGCACAATGTAATCAACTTCTGATGGCTACTTTCAGCAGGATAATGCGCCATGTCATAAAGCTGAAATCATCTCAGACTGGTTTCTTGAACATGACAATGAGTTCACTGTACTCAAATGGCCTCCAGTCACCAGATCTCAATCCAATAGAGCATCTTTGGGATGTGGTGGAACGGGAGATTCGCATCATGGATGTGCAGCCGACAAATCTGCGGCAACTGTGTGATGCCATCATGTCAATATGGACCAAACTCCCTGAGGAATGCTTCCAGCACCTTGTTTTGAGTTGAGGCAGTTCTGAAGGCAAAGGGGGTCCAACCCGTTACTAGCATGGGGTACCTAATAAAGTGGCCGGTGACTGTATATATACGTGCTACAACAAAACACATGCATCCACAGGGCCGACGTAAAAATAATTTGAGTTGACTCTTTTCTTTTATTGCGGTCAAGCTGCTGGAACACCATTTGTTCTTCCTGATGGCCTTCGGCTCCGTCTGGACAAAACAAGGGCACTGGACGCTGCCTTCTACGCCGTATGAGGTGCCTTGCTGTCTGACATCACGGGTCAGATAATAAATAAACAACTGACTTCCTCCTCCGTCTTACACAAAATAAAAATCTGATTTCAGACGAGCAACATCCAACGTCTCTTACTGCTGAAATATAAATTTTTAAAATCAAAATAAAAGCAATAAAACAAAAGGCTGTCTATATATTCCCGATGGACTGCAGTTGTGGACTTTGACTAGGACATTTTATAGTATAAAAAATGCTTTTAGCTGAGAGTGCAGCTGTGTACTTTCAGATATGTGCTAAACTAAAGCACAATACTGCCGACACTGTGTTTCACCATGAAGATTGTGTGTTTAGGTGTGCGTGTTGCTTTCATCCAAACTGCATTTATCCTGACATAACCCGGACGTAGAATGCTTTAATAATCCGACAGTTATGTTGCACTGGATTTCATCTAGGGGTATTAAAGAATGGAGTTTGTTCTTTTATCAGCAAGATAATTTTTGAACAATGTATCATTTTGGTTCCCCTTTATAAAAAATGCACCACCGGATGTTAAGTCTTTCCCAGTAGATCTCAATTATGTGCAGTGAAATTAATGGTTTTATGTGAAAAATTCTGTTAAAAAATGTGTGGAACTTATAAAGTTCATGCTCCAGAGTAGCAACTGCTGATGATTAGTTAATTAAAGTATTTCATCACCATCTGGGTCTCATAATTCCCATCCAAACAGTACGACTGGCTTAGTTTGTATTAAATACGCAGGGAGACAAAGTTACACGGCATTGCTGAGTACTAAGCACTGCAAGCAGAGGTTTAGAGTTTATCTGACCCAGATTTTACAAGCTGCCCTACCTTCCTGGGGTTTTTTTTTTTTTACTGGCAAAAGCCAGATTTGAATTTGAAATAAGGAGAAAAATATAAAACAATCCAAAGCAATTCTAAAAAAACTCAAATTTTTTAAAGATTATGCTTTAAAAATGCCTCAATTGATTGTTAATCTCCAGGGTGAAATATCAGTTTGACCGAGCGCGGTTACATCACAGAACCTCAAGAGAGTCACTGCAGCGACGTTCACCAACAGGAATAACAAAATAGAGGTTAAGTGAGATCATGTACGATGTCTAAATATATTTGTCGTCAGGGTAGACCTGATGCGGACAGAGCTTGTCCTACAGTAGGTGGACCAATCCACGACAAACTGCTCTTAGCGTTGAGTAAATTATGCATGTGGGAAGTAGTAGAAAGAGAACAAACCAACTGTGCATATGCAGCAAATTTCACAATCAGGCAGTTTTGAAGCAGATCAGAAGTGATGTAGAGGAGGGATGTGTAAGAGGAGGGTTTATATGAGCGCGAGTCAAGACGTGTGTGTGTGGTGGGTTTTATAAAAATAGCTCTCCTCTTCCAGGCACGAACAACTGCTGATGTCATACGATGTTTCCTTTTTTGTCTTTTTTTTCTGTTTCAAGCGGAAGCTTTTTGTCCATAATATCCTTTAGGAATTGCTCACATTGAGCCCAATAACGTGACTATATTTGTCTTTGTGTGATAAACCGACAACTACAGCAAAATACTGCCAAAATACATTTCTTTTAATAGACCAAGGTTTGAAGTCTATATGTAATAAGCCCTTGTAGATCATTTAAACTGAATGGATGTGAAAAATTCTAGGATCAAAACAGGAGTGAAAGCCAATATTCTCACATTTTTTCCTCCAAGATCGGGACTTAAACACTGGGAAAAATCGAAATCTAGATAATTAATTTTTTCTTTGTTTTTGGTAGGTAAAAGAGACATTTTGCCAATGGAACAAGACAATTTACACTTGAAATAAGAACACAATTGCATTGTCTTTTTTCAAGTGCATATTATCTAATTATCTTCTTTCAAGAGTAAAAATACTCATTCCACTGGCAAACTATCTAATTGACCTACTCAAATTAAAGGTAAATACACCTAATTTAGGAAATTTCAACTTATTTCTAGGTCGTTTTTCCAGTACAAAAGTCTAAACGATTACCAGTTTTTGCTGCAGGCTGGCTAAATGGGACAACGTGCTATTCCCCCCCAAAAAACAGGGCAGGACAGCTAAAAAGTAAGACTTGTTAATCCTATTGTAATTTCTGTCATTTAGCCCTACATTGGATCAACATAATTGTGCATTCTCGTATCCAACAGAACCTCTAGATGCTTGTAATAATTGTATTGATTTGCTTTGGTTTGCCAGATTACCGTTGCTCCTTCAAGGCAACCACACAGTTAAAAGTGGGATGAGAAATGCATAATGTCGGAAGCAAAATGATTTTACTTACACTCTGTAAATATCTGCACACATTAGATGATCATATACTCATTAGTAACGATGAATACTCTTCTCACAACACTTTCAAACAGAGAAGGCTTCATCTATTATGAAACTGGGCAGGCCTATTTTTAAACTAACGGTGCTAGCAGCAGTTATTATTATGGCTAGAAGCTGACATATTTTTGAAGCACACTGACATCACAGGGTTTAGACACCGTCTTGATGCTGTGTGAGCCTAACAGGGGCAGAGAGACGCTCACTGGAAAATTTTATAGTTTCTAAGAAATCTTAAATCCCCCTGAAAACATGTGAAAATATTTTGTTTTTCCTCTTTCAGTGGCCAATAAAGACCACTCACTGAAACTAAATAAATCCCCCCTCCAGACAGTTTAATGTTATTAGACCAACTGACCAAAAACAGGTCAATTCAGCTAAATCTGTGCCACTAATTAATTAATAAGGCAGTTAATTACCTTCAAGTTCTTCCTTCTCAAAGTTGGTGTTGAGCATAGAGCGTGTGCCCCCACGGTCCACCACCGCCTCCTCATCAGTTCTCTGTAGGAGACACAAACAAGGAGTTTTTACCCAGCATACGGATTATTTCATTAATGTTACACCTGCTGTGATACGGTTTAAATTCAGGATGTGGTAAAACATTGCAGTTGTCCGAAAAACTCTCTAAAGCCTCCTGACAAGATGTCTACTCCTCATTAGAGAAGCAAGAGATGTTACGTAACACCACATACACACACACGGATATACCGACTGCCTGTCTCAGACAAACCTGCCAAATAAAGCTTTCATTTAGGGTTACCATGGCAACACCATGCCACAAAGAGGAAAAAGCTACAGTCATATACAGAGTATATGCAAGCTTTATGATTTGAGGTGGTTTAAAATCAACATATATTGGTGTTACACAGGTAGCTCAGGTAGCATCGTAGCTGCAGTACACTGGAAAAACAATCTAGAAATAAGTAACGAAATTTTTTTTCAATGTATTTGCCCTTAATTAGAGCAGGTAAATAAGACAGTTTGCCAATGGGATGAGTATTGTTACTCCTAAAATAAGATAATTAGATAATATTCACTTGAAATAAGACAATGCAGTTGTTTTTTTTTTTCTTATTTTAAATCTAAATCATCTTGTTCCATTGGCAAAGTGTCTCACTTTCCTCCTCAATTGAAGAAAAAATGCACTTATTTTAAGAAAAAATGACTTTTTTAGATACATTTTTTGCAAAGTAGCTCCTTTTATGACTTAAAATCAGACACAGACTGTAGCAAACAGATAGGAAGCAAAGACTAAAGAGAAGTATATCACAATTTGAATAACTAATTTTTCTGTATCTTTAAACTCTCAATATATGTCCTTGACTATTTACTGAAAAGCCAATAATTCTGAATATATATCTCTACAGTACACTGCAAAATATTGAAATCTAAATGAGTATTTTTTTTTCTTAAAATAAATGTCTAGAATTTAGGAGGTAAGTGAGACACTTTGCCAATGGAACAAGTCCATTTACATTTAAAACAAGAAAAAACAACTGCATTCTCTTATTTCAAGTGCATATTATCTAATTATCTTATTTTAAGAGTACAAATTACTCATTCCATTTCTACTTATTTCTAGATTGGTTTTGCAATGTAGAAGGAGGAGGCCTACAATCTTGATACAATTTATTTATATCCTTTACACACAGCAGAAACGATCAATAAAGAAGTAAACATTTCTTAAATTAGGTTTGGTGGGTAAATAAGATGAATTTTCAATATAACCAGCATTTTTTCCTCTTAAAATAACATGATTAGACACGCTGAAGAAAATAATACAACCCCTTTTGGCTTTTACTTCATCATATTTAGTTACTTTAACACAATTGTCTTATGTCCTACCCTGCTAACATGAAACAATTGTGTTAAAGTAACTAAATACGATGAAGTACATGCAAAAACAGTTGCATTATTTTTTTTGTGTAATATGCACTTTAAATAGGACAATGAAACTGTTTTTTCTTATTTTTTAATGTGAATTGTCTTGTTTCATTGGCAAAGTGTCTCCCTTATCTGCACAATTCAAGGAAAAATGCACTTATTTGCAGAAAAAAATACTGTATTTAGATTTCAGTTTTTGCAGTGCATCCAACAGCAATTGAGATAAGAAATGCTTTATATGTTTCATGCTCAGTGAATGTTTCCCTTAGAAAGATTATTGGTCTCGATTTCCTGTCTAAATAATCATTGTCTCTCTGTAAGTACCAATCAAAGACTCTTTAGAGAATCATTAGGTAGAGACAAAGTAGTGTTTTTAACACCGGAGCTTTCCTTAAATATAAGCAGCTTAATTTGTTCATTTCCTGCTGGGGGAGAAACTTACTGTAACTACAGCCCATGGGTCTGACTAAACTTCTGAGGCACTGCATGTAATACTAATGGCACCTGCATTTAGAGATGTACCTTTTTTCTCTTTATATTTTATAATTGTGACAATGGAAAATCTCAAAATATGGAGTAATGTCTTCAAAAAGAGAAATAGGGTAGAATCAATAAACATGTATGTAGACACATCAGTTCAAAATAAAGCAATACTAACACCTTCCCAAAGTCCTTTGTATGCAGTTGTAATCATGCTAACTAAAGCAGCGGCAGAAGCGACACCTTTTATTGACTGTTTCCATCGAACTGAAAGCCTTAATGCCTGCAGCACTGGATGCCAGCATCTCCACACCGTAGAACTGGGAGACCCATCATGGTGACATCATGTCACTCTCTCTTCCTTTGAGTCTGTGCGTCTTAAGAGTTAGGCTATTTCAAACTTAGGACACTATAAACTAAATATTGACATAAAAAGATTTAACTGTTGCTTTTGAATGCTGATGGTGGTTAATAGCAGTGGTCATTGAAATACTGCTTAACTGAGCAAAAACACAGCATTTAGACCCTCTGTTAGAGACACACACACATAATTTTTTTTTTTATATTTATAGTCCAGTTATCACATAGTTTTGATAATAATATCAAAATATGTGTTTTCAATCAAGATTTTTAATGTTTAATCATCGAGCCTAGGCAGAAGTTCAACTGAGGAAACTGCTCTCCTACCCACCTCCAGCCCCTCCTCCACCAGAGTTCTTTCCTCCTGGACTCTTTCTGCATTCTGTGTCTCATTTCAACCGGTCTGGCAGAAGACCGCCATGAGTCTGGTTCTGCCAGAGGTTTCTTCCCAACAGTGGGGTTTTCCTCTCCACTGTCGCTTCATGCTTGCTCATCATGGACAGGTTCTCTTAACCTGTGTTATCCAATTGGACTTCCCTCTTCCAGGTCCCTGAGTGAAGCTCTAGTATCAGCTCACGCAGTCCACTGGATCTCCCCATAAAGCTCAGCAGACTGTCTCGCTAACCAGCAGTCTACAGACTGACCAACTTCATCTATCTCCACTCCACCACCAGTTTCACTCCTGGGGGGGAAACAGCCCTATTCTTTGCTCCTGTTCATGCATATCTATCAAAATTCAGCACTATGTTTCCTGCCGAGGTCTGAGCGCCAAAGACAAAGTAATTCTATCAATAAATTTCTCCTAATTGTTTTTTCTCTTCGTGTGAGTTTTTAGATTAAAATAGCAGTAGAATGATTGTGGATGTATTTGGGGAAAATAATCATTCTCCATTAGTGTTAGGATGATCAAAATAAAATTTTATATTTTTCCTACTACTCTTCTTACGAGTTTTTCATTTTTATATATAATAACAGTCCATTAGGTGAAATAAAGACTGATAACCATCCATGGCTGATGCTACACCCTTCTCCTCCCTGTCCCACACTAAGCTTTGCCCTGTGTGGTATGACAAATGAGCCAGAATCTCCTCCCTACAGGTCCCAGCTTCTATTTATAGTCACCAGTTTTCTCCGCCTAACGTAGCTGACCCAGGACCAGCAGCACGACAGCTCACCAATCTGGACTGAGATTAATCTGGGAGCAGTTATGACGGGATAAAACCTTGTCTCTCACTGTGAGATCAGCGGTGAAGGGCCCTACGTGGTGGAGGGAATTAACTCTGCTGTGTTTCTGTTCGCTCTTCGCTCGTCGGTGGAGATTTCAGAGCGAATGGGAGCACTGAGCACGTGACTGAGACTCCAGGGGAGCTGGGATGGGAGGGGTGGAGGAGGAATATAATGAACAGAATGTAACATGAACCAAATTCAAGAGCATCACTGTTTACATTCAAATGTTCTAGTTTTCTTTCCAACCAGCTTATTTATCTTCCCTCTAAAAAAAAAGAAGATAAACTGGTTCACCCAAAGCAGGTCCCATTTGTAGTGCACATGCAGACCACATCATGTACTTTAAATGCATACTCATACTGCAGGCTGTGGTGTGATGGGGAGGAGCAGTGTGGATGAGTGAGCAACACAGGCTTCTGGCCGGAACATGAACTGAAGACATGGGGAAGCTCTAACGTCGCAAAGTATTAAGCTTGAGTGTTTGTACTTATGCACTTGTATGCATAAACATCAATCCGGCACAGTGATGGAGTATGAACATTTCTTCAAGATAGCTGAAACTGCGCTTCCTTGTATGAACCACACCATATCTTGTATTATTATAGTGTATTTCAAAAGTAGTTACTTTATTTTATTAAGATTTGGTGAGATAGATAGAACACAAAGTGGTGCAGAAATGGGAAGTGGAAGAAATATCATTCTTCTAATTTTTGACAAATAATCTAAAAGTATGGCATCCATCTGTATTAAGCTTACAATCTGCCAGACTAAATGAAAGATTAGATGTTTGTGTTGATGCTCTGTGTCCCTATCTTTCCTGAAGTAGAACCTCAACCATAGTCTAAACTCTCTAACGTTTCTTTTTCCTTTATTCTTTCCCCAATAGCCTAATTCTTACACTCCTTCTGTAAACCAGACTGTTACAGGAGCTGCAGATACCTGCAGAGCCACCTCTGTCTGTTGATTGGACAACTATCAGTCTGGTACTCCACAAACCAAGTCTGTGGTTTGCTGGAAGGTGAAAATTGAAGACAACACTCACTGACTACTAGTAACTAATAACTCTTCAATTGTTTTCCTAAATGGTCCTATGATCCCTAAATACTTATATAAAATATAAACAAGACAGTGAAATCAAACTAAAATTGTGTACTTTGTAGACGCGAAGAAAAAAATCGATTTGAGCTCAAATCGTGTATCTAACATTTAAAGATTCAGAATTGATTCTCATTTTCTTTAAAAACTATTTTTTTTGTGGGTGCGGATGTGCCTTATCAGGCACCGTAGTGTTTGGCGAAACCAATGAGCAGCGTGAGCTATGTACAGGCATGCAAGCGTTAGCCTAGCAGGCTACAGAGTGGTGTGTGGTGTTGTGTGAGCTACTCTGTTGCCGCTAAAGTATGGAGGACGAAGAAAAAGAAATTGAACCTCATGTGATTTGCAGAGATTGCAACGATAAAGTCTAAGCCTACCAATTGTATTTATTTTACAACAGTTTTATTACTTCCAGTTTAAGTAGCTTGAGTGTAAGCCTCAAAGACATAGTGTTGTATTTGTACAAGTTTAAAAATTCGAGCAGTATAAATCCAAGACCTTTCGGTGTTTACATTATTGCAATAGGAAAATAAAACATTTACAATTGTAAAGTCTTTATAAATGTTCTCTTCTTTCATGCCAGAAGACTGGAATAGATCATGAGAATCGTTTTGAATCGTAAATTAATTGTTTCTGAATCGAATCGTTTGGATTTAAAAGAATCGAACTGTGACCCCAAGAATCGATTATAAATCGAATCGTGGGAATCCCAAAGATTCACAGCCCTGGTACTTTGTCTTTATGCAGCTGGGCGTTCCACATCCTTGATCCCAATATACGAGCCGTATAAATACGTTCCACACGTCCGTACTTTTCTGACATTTAGAAAATGTGTTTTTGAAACATGAACAAGCATATACAGTGGAACCCTTTTATAGTAATCAAGGATATAGTAATCAACCGCTTATAGTGTTCAAAAGGCTTGGGACAGAATCATTTCTATACGAATGCTGTTTAAATAATTTGTTTATAGTAATCAAGAAATCCGCTTATAGTTTTAATTTTTGGCCATTTTATGAATGCTACACAGCCAATCAGCTTTGAACCACACCTTAATCATGAGAACCACACCTTAATCATGAGAACTGCAGCATATATGCCATTATGTGGATATCTTTGTTGGTTGCAAGCTACAGTAGTGATCAAACAGGTTTGCCATCAAATCTTAAAACTCCTCTGCCTTTATTCGTAATGAGGCAGTAGCTCAAACAGCTTTGAGGCTCTGGGTTTCAGTGTGTTGTAGTGCCCTTAAGCAAGACACTTAATCTCCATTGCCTATTGATGGTGGTGCCAGTGTACGGCAGCCTTGCTTCTGTCAGTGAGCCCCAGAGCAGCTGTGGCTACAATGTAGCTTGCCACCATCAGTGTGATGCATTTTGTTCTCATGACTTGAAACGTACAGGCCATTTTATCCTCTGCAAATGAAAAAGGAGGATATTTAAATCTGGAATTGTTTAAGGGGGCATTAATTTGATAATATCTTTTATAAAAGTTGAATGCTAACACTGTTCCATATTACCTTAAAGCTAACACTGTTCCATATTACCTTAAAGCAGACTTAGGTTATAAAACAAATTGAAAACTTAACCTTTTGGCCAACATGCCAAAGTCATTAAATACTTACATGGTATTTCATGTATTTATGTTAGGAATCCAGCTGGTGTGGGTTGTGTTTTTGTGTGTTTTCTCTCCACCACCAGGTGGCGCCTGGTTCTCGTTGGCCCTCTCACACACCTGCGGATGGTTGCCTCATTACCGGAGGACTCTTAAGCTGCTGACTGCCACTACCCCAACACCAGAGTGTTTGCCAGTTTTGGGTACTCTAGCAAAGGTGAGTTTTGCTGAGTCAAACTGAGTTTTTGTCAACCTGAGTCTTAATCTTGTTGTTTTTTTGTCTTTGCCTCTCGGCAGGAAGTCATCCTGCATACTGGATGTTTTGGACCTTATCCCCCTGGAAGGATCGTCTGAGCTTCAGCCTAAGCTGGGGATTCAAACTGGAGGTGTGGATCTACTTTTCCCCAAAAGAGTGTTTGAGCTTCACACTGAGCAGGGGATTCATCTCCACAAGAAACCGTTCAAGTACCATAGGAAATCTAAGTGGCAGTCAGCTCCTCCATTTCTCAAGGGAACACCTCAACCTGGGTAAACACTGTCCGCCCTCCAACGAGCAAGTCTATTACTGGAATAACCCACACCTACTGGATTCAGAGAACGACACCTTTTCTGGAAACGTGAGTCCTGTTGCCTTAATTCCCTTTTGCAAATCGAAGCTCAAATTTCCCACTGAGCCTGAGCTAAGCACAGGAACTTTCCCTTCATTTTTCAGTCCCGGTTCGCCAGTGTTCAGAGCAGCACTGGACCATCTCTACCAGTTCTCAATAAACCTGTTAAACCTTCCCCTGGTCTCTCTGTTTGGTTTTCTTCATGTGGGTCAGATCTTTGCATAAATTGCAAAAAATTCATAAAAAACTTGGGAAAAAAACTTTTTTTACTTTTTTTTTTTTTTACTCAAAGAATATCTTAAACCTGAAATGAAGCCTACATTACATTTTGTTTTTTGTTTTTTTTTGCTTTATACTTTACTTATACTTTTAAATGCCCACTAGCATGAGCAAGGACTTAGCTTTGCTTTGAACAAGCTTTGACCCTAAAAATGAAGTTCTTAAATATAATATAATAATATAATATAAATATTTATGTTTTAATTTCTTTCAAGACATCTTGCTTTATTTAGTTAACAGTTTCACTGGTATTTTTCAGAACATGTTTTGCAGGCAAGCTATGGTCTGTGAAGGAAAATTCTGAGTTTAGTGTTACGAACTATTTCTGGAAAAATAAAAAAATCTTATTTTAGGTCAGTTAGCATTTCTAAATTTCTTTCATGTTTATTACTGTCATATAAGTAGTTGCTTTTAACTACAGGTTTGTTGGGCCTACATGGTTGATTTGAAGTTCATATAAATTTCCACAGTATTCTGTGGAGGTGCCCTCTAAACTGTAAAGCATTAAACATTCTGAGTGTCATCCCAAAAACCTTTGACATTATTTTTTTTTTTACCCATTCTTCCAAACAGAACAGGTAAAACTGGGTCAGTTTTGAAAGCCATCTTGGTCTCACGCACCTTTTCTGACTCTCAAAAACATATACTCTGTAGCCCTTATGTAACTTTGTGGCTCGTTTCAGAGTATGACTGTGGTTAAGCGCCCTTTGCATCCAAACTTTAACCTACTGTTGTCTTAAGATGTTTCCCTTAATATCATCACAAAATGTTCTTTCCTCATAATAATACTTATTTTGTGGAGTCCAGCAGTCCCTTCTGCAGCAGAAAACCTACAGTATACAGTATAATAGAATACCGCCATGGTAGGGATGATGCTCCAAGGCTTGTGAACTTCCCTATTTTTACAGATTCATTAAAACAAAGTTTTTTTAAAACAATAAAAAAAGGGTTTTGTCTGTGAGTGAACTTTAAAAACAAAAATAAAGCTTCAAATCACCAGCTTTATAGTGTTATGATGTATGAATTTCTATGGACGACAATATTATGTTATGTCACAAAGACTTTTGATATGAACCAATTAAAATCTACTAACAAGTCAACGATAAATATACTATATATCTACCTAATTTAACATAATACTTAACATCTATAATTCAGAAACTTCAAAACTAAAAATATATCACCAGTTTACATTCCAACACTGCTGTTGAAGCTAGGATATCCTAAAGATTAACCTATGAATAAATTATTCAGATTTGGGTTGCTGTAAATTGATAATCTAAATCGATAAATCTATATAGATTGATGCATTTTTACATAACTAGAAAACTATGGGAATGTAACAATAAATCAAGCCTTATCTTTATACGTTGATGAAATGATCTAAGTATTTCACTGTATAGGAATTTTATATTACACATCGGAGGACGAATGAGGGGAAGATAGAGCGGGACATGGACAGGCGGATTGGTGTGGTCAAGAGAGAGCTGAGCCAAAAAGCAAAGCTCTCGATTTACCCGTCAATCTACGTTCCTATCCTCATCTATGGTCATGAGCTTTGGGTCGTGACCGAAAGCACGTGATCCTGGATACAAGCAACCAAAATGAGTTTTCTCCGTACTGTCTGGGCTCTCCCTTAGAGATAGGGTGAGGAGCTCAGTCATCCGGGGAGGACTCAGAGTAGAGCCGCTGCTCCTCCACATCAATAGGAGCCAGTTGAGGTGGCCCGGGCATCTAGTTAGAATACATCCTGGACGTGTCCCTGATGAGGTTTTCCAGGCACCTCCCACAGGGAGGAGGCCCAGGGGGAGACCCAGGACATGCTGGGGGGACTATGTTTCTCAGCTGGCCTGGGAACAACTTGGGATTCCCCCGGAGGAGCTCCAAGTGGCTGAGGAGAGGGACGTCTGGGCCTCCCTACTAAAGCTGCTACCTCCGCGGCTCAACCTCATATAAGAGGAAGATGGATGGATGGATGGATGGATGGATGGATGGATGGATGGTCATCATAGGATCTGTTAGACTAATCTGTTTATATGATGTGACTTTGAATTAAAACAAACTAAACATTACTATAACTCAAACTGATTGGTTCCCCATCAAAAAAATCAAGTAGATTTAAACTATTCAAAGAAAAAATATTTATTTCTGTGGTTTTCCAGCATTTTCTTGTCATTAAACTTTAGTAAGTACAGAGAAACGAAATTTACTCTACATTTAACCCATCTCCTTGAGGAGCAGTGGGCCCCATTGTGTGGCACCTGGGGAGCCCTGTGGGAGTTTAATGGTCTTGCTCAGGGACCAAGAGTGGCAGACCATGGGACTGGAGCTTGAACTCAAAAACATCCCTAGATCTATTTTTCTAGAACTCAGGGAGGGTTCGCTGCAGCGGGACTTGTTTCCTAACGTCAGTCTTGGCAGGACTCGGACCCAGAACTTCCACAACCAGCATATTCAAGTCAGGGACTCTCCACCACATCACCGAGTCCACTCAGTTTTTGTTCTTTTTCTCTCAGAGATTTTATACTCTTCTTTGAATATATTAGAATGCTGAACTTTGGTCTGTTTTATTTCTTTTTTTTTATTTAATACTTTAGTCTCCCCTTTAGACTCAGTGTGAAAGAGAATTTGTGACACAGCAAAGATACCTTTCATTTAGAGCAGCCATCATTTTTCTTAAAATACTCCCTAATATTTGTGTTTTCTAGCCGGTAAAGACTGAAAGTATTTAAATTATTCTACAAACTTTTCATCTTTAATGTGTCAAAGCTGAGCCCACTGGTCCAACATTTAATTAAATATGGATTAAAAAGGTTATTTTTATGATTCTGACATTTATCAGTCAATATCAGTCATGATATGTTATAGTACATATTTTAGAGTAAACCATTAAATGTTTTTGTATTGATTAGTGATGCTTGAAAACTGTTGTCAGTAAATACAACCAGCTATAATTGCTCCTTAATGATGAAAACACAGACTAGTTTCTAATTCCTATCTCCTTTGAGCTTCAATCAGCTTCTTCATGGTCTCTTACATTTGTTCTGGGGTACATTTGCAGATTTCCCACAAAAACAAGCTTATCCACAATAAAACAAATATTTCAATATTTTGGCATCTGGCAAATCAAAACTATTTAATCAGTCCTAAATGAGTTTTACCAGAAAAAAAAAATCTTAATTAATGTAACATGATGGGAAAAGTTACTGGTAAATCTTTTATAGTGTATGTATATATTTGGTCCTTAACTGATCCCAGGATTAAAGTTGCCTTAAAATTGAATAATGAGTCACAGAAGCCATCTTTAGACTGATGAGTTAGCCTGTAGCCCATCAATTTAATCTTAAATTCTTATCTTGAATAATATTTTGAAGAGCCATAAGAAAAAAATCACATTGATAAGATGAAAAGAAAGTGACTGATAGCTTTAAACATGTTCTTTAAAGCTCATTTAATAACAACAGTGTGCATTTGCATTTGTAAATGTAAAGTTTGTGCACCACCTTTTAATAAATAAAAATTTTGAGGTTGGCTTGCAGCAGCATTGCACATCTCCACCTTATATATTTGTTACTGTGTAGATGTTTTCAGGGTGATGAGTTGTCTTAGCTCTACCATTCATCAACGTTTGGCCCAGACCACCTTCATTTGCTGCACCTCCAGAGCTTGAGGCAGAAAGCAAATGGGACTTATTTCTGTTTTTATACAACTGTGGGGTTTTTTCTTGCTACTTTTCACTAAGGGTTAGATTTTTAGAGTGAACAACTGGAGAGACAGTCAATACAGGACCTACATACACAAATAGGCTTCTATTTTTAACCTCTTAATATCCACCTCATTTCTGGGAAATTCGCCTATTTTGCATACCCAAATGGAAAAGCAAATAACTGAGGAACTGTGAGCCCAAATTACATATGTGGTATGTTGTTTGAAAGCTAACACCATCTGGTTTATGAATATATACATGAAAATTGGGTGAGTAAAACACCCAATAAGCTGCATCAAGCCCAAGCTGCATGACATGCTTGCTTGTTGTGGTTGCTTTGTCATGCTACATTTCGACATTCTGTTATAATTGTGCTTTGGTTCTCGCTATGTCCATAAAATGAACTAGGTGGTTGAATTGTGGATAATCTAACCTTTCCAACGATGTCTATATGGGTAAACATTTTTCCAGAGTAATTTTCATGCATTCTGAGTTATTATTTGTAAACGTTTGAGGTTAATGCAAACAACCCAAAGCCATCTAATCTGTGTTTTAAGCCCCAAAACCGATTGCTAACACAGTGCATACATTTTTTTTAATAATCGTCCCGTCAACAGATCCACCTGAACTAAGGAGCTCTGCAGCTGCTCCAGAGTTACCACATGCCTCTTTGCCTGGCTTGTCAGTTTATCATGCTATTGAACTGAGTGGTCTTTAAGGTTCCCTGGCCTTCATGTTTTGGTTTGTTCTCTATATTACCCTCTCACAATAGCTGAAGTTGCACTGAGAAAATTGCACGCAACTAATCAGGTGAGCTTTGTAGGTAGTTGTTGGTACGTTACTTTATTCTGTGGTATCAGGGTTAAAGGAGATTAACACAAATGCACAACCGGTTTTGGGATTTTTATTCTTCAAATAACTTGAAAACCATGTATCTTTATTTCTCAACTTTATAATTGTGCACAAATGTACGGTTTAAACAAATAGGATGTTCTGTCATTATTAAATTGCCTTTTCCAAAGGCATAATGAACCTTACAGGCTTCCTTCCAGGAATCTGTACTTGTTGTAACATTGCTCACTGGTAACAAGATATATGACCTCTTTTCTGTGCCCTTCAAAGAGCTCCCCTGAGGCTCCATCAGCAGCAGGGTTGATGAATGTTTACAATTTTAGGCACTGAGAAATAGGACAGGTTGCATAATGTCAATCTCTTTAATCTCAATCTGCCTTAGTGGACGTTCTGCAAGTGTTAAGAGCTACGGTGATTGTTGTACAACGCAAAGAAGGAACACGGATTATCAGTGACAAAAGTACGAGATCTGCGATTGGCTGACAGCTTCTGTTGTCATGGTTTTCATCCCTACAGATGGCCGTGGTAGCCGTGGCGATGGCAGCAGGATCAGCTCTGGTGGCATTACAGAGGAGGGGTATGCACAGGGCATCAATCAACACCTCTTCTCTTGGACAAGGTGATAGACGAAGTGTCGGCGCTGGCTCCGATGGGGGAAAATAAGGTGCTAAGAAGATTACAAGAATTGAGACAGACTTGTCATCTACTCATCAAACAAGACTGACAAGATCTATCTAGATGCAAAAACACTTTAGCAGCTCAAATCCAGCTTTAAAGTTCTGTATTCAGCATCAGAAATTAGGGTTACAGAGAACAGCGGAGAGAGAGAGAACATTATAAGCTCCTCTTGTTCCAGAATGACAGTCCCATCTGTCAGCTAACCTCAACTAGAGTTTTCACTCACAGATCACTTGAGCTTTCCTACCTTTAGAAAAAAGAACTTACCCTTTATTACATTAGAATACCATCCAGATATTGGCAACCTGACTCTAGGTGATGCCAATAAAGCTACAAAGATATCTTGATCTCAAAGAAATAGTTAACTAGGGAACTTTGGAACTTAATAAATACTTTCTAGTCCATAAGTAAAACCAGTATCAAGCATCGTATAAAAGGGACCAAAAAAGGCAGAGCAGGGAAGACCTACCTGATAAATAAATCCCTTATTAAGATCCACCGAGATCATCTTGTTCCTAAAAGGTTACAACCGGATGCCCGCTAACTCCCCTTGTGCCTGCAGCAGCAGTTAAAAATGAAGAGCAAAGGCTCAGGGCCCGAGCCTGTATGTGATCTCTGGATGTTTGTGCCTGCTGGACGAAACGTGAGGAAATCTCCCTCTAGCACAAAGTCAGCCTGTCTGTCTGGACGTCTCGGTCAGACCCTCTCCTTCCCTCAGCCGCTCTCATCAGCCACTCTTCACATGCTGGAACGCGGAAGCAGCCCCGTTCCCAAAAGCCCCGCAACATCAGCGATCAGAAAGAAAGTAGCACAGCTCCAGCTCCTGTCTCTGAAGGCTTTCATCCAAGGCAGCATCAAATGTTTCTGACAAGCGTCCATCCGCCAATCCCCCCCAGAGAGATTAGCGCTCTGACATCACCGAAGCTGCACCGTGCTCCGCTCTGCTCTGATGACTCCCTGAGCTATGAGGCTGGGTTGCATTACCCAGGAGAAGTCTTAGGTCACAGGAAGTCGAGAACACCATCCTGCCAGGGGGACTCGCACAAGTCCTGGTACACCTTCCCACATCGAATCACGGTACATCTTGATCACAGGAGGCATTGACTGGCGTATGCTGTAGCTGCTGCAGTCCCACTGATCACTGCATGTGCACATTCGGATGCTTGTGTGTGTATGTGTGTCTGCAGAGCCTACCTAAGGCAAAGAAGCTGTTCTCTGGCTCTACTGCAATGTCAGCAGAACAGAAATATGGTGCTAAGAAACTATCTAGGAGAAGAAGCTGATTCCTCTTTATGCAGTGAACTGTCTTATATTACATGTTAAGTAAAACCCAACTGTTTCAAAGAACCTAAAACAACTATTTATTCCAGTTGGCTAATAAACAGGAGCCTTGTTTCATTCTATGCTCTCTCCATACTTGGATCGCCTTCCACTCTACTGACACTGTGGTAATCAAGCATGCAGGAGAGCAAAGCAGCTTCTTTCTGAAGCAGGGAGCCTTCCTTGTCTGCCTGCCAGTTTTGTTTTAGGGTCAAATCACCAATTCTGATGGGATTTCAGGGCAATTCGAGAACACAACGCTTAACAGAATAAGCCGAAGCAACGAAAGCACACTTCCTCTGACCGTTCCCACCGATCCGCTGCAAGCCGGACATGCATCCTGTTATGACGGCACTGGTCAGGGTGACCCCGCACGCTCTGCTTCAAGCAGCAAGTAGACCGTGTCAAAGAAATGCTGGATAGTGATCGGTAGAGAAATAACAAAAATGTAACATTCATTAAATCTGTTAAATGAATAAAACTAAGAGTTGATGTAAATCGTGCCAGCAGCCTCAACAGTACCCACGTTTACAACAACTCTGAAGAAAAGCAGGCCCTCATTATTATACTACCAACACCATGCTTCTCAGTTAAGGTGCATATGATGAGGAATGCTGTAAATTTTATAGAGACCTGCATTAAGGACATTTTTTTAGTTTTAGACTCTTAATTTAGTAAATCACAGGGAAAGGGTTGAAAAAAAAAATGAAACATGCTTTAAGGGGGTGCAGGTGGCACAGCGGTTGGTGCGCTAGACTATGTGCCTTAGGTACGGTGGCCCTGAAGTGCAAACTGCAACTACACATCTAAAAGCGCAACTACATTAAGAAAAACAAAACTACATAAAGCAAAGCGCAACTACATTAAGGAAAACACAATTACATTAACGTACCGGAAAAGGTAGGTACCAGTGGGAAACATGAGACATCGCTGATTGGACGACGGCGCCGTTCTGCTGGCATCTCTACATAGATGCCAAGACAGATGGCTAATTTGAAAAATGCTCATGAGATGTGAGTAAAGTGCTGTAAAAAACATTTCTAAGTCCTAGCCAGTTAACAGCATCTCCTTATTAAAGTTATGCGTTACATAAGATGGGAAACAAAGAGCTACTGCATAACTCCAAAGGTCAAAGGTCGGCTTTTCAGTCCAAACAATTACATATTTGGAAGCAAATTCATTATGCTACAGAAATAATGCATCTGGGAACAAATCCAAGGCTGGAGAGTGAGTAATATGTTACAGCTGCTACAAGATGCTAGACTGGATATATCTATTAGAGCACTAAATGGTGAATAACTTTATTTTCATGAGTATAAAATTACAGTGATACTCTTCTGTTCTACTTAAATGGAATAAAGGAATCAGGCCCAATTGAAGCCAAATACATGATCTTCACAAAAAGATGCCTTTTCCCACCATCATGAAATTAGATTAAACATTTCCTGTTTGGGTCAGTTTGGCTTCTAAAATTAGTCCCATCTACTAAATGCCCAAATACTGATGAGTATTTCATACATAGGTTTCATGTATTTATAAAACAGTTCAGTTTAATTTTGTTCTTATTAGTGAATTCCATTAAAGGTTTAAACATGTGTTTGTGCTGATTCTTAGATAAAAACTGTAAGAACATTTTATTTCTCCTCTGGACTCTTTGTTCAAACCAGAATAGCCCAAAAAGGGAAAATTTCTTTATTCGTGTAATTTGTGGAGGGATGCTCTGTTAACAAACAGAGACTCACCTGCAGGTAGTAAGTGTTGCTGCTTGGTGTGCAACTTTTTACTAATGCTAGGTTCGCACGCGATCTCAGCAGCAAAAAAAGTGCGTGCAGCTTCATTTTTGATGCTTGTCCACATTAAGATCAGACGTGCCACAAGAGTATCTTTGACACTGCTGCAGCGCGTCCATTAAAGTGTGTCCAGATGCGTCTGATGCTTCTGCTGCTCCTGTGTTTAATCGCAGAGAGCAGCTTTGCTATATCTGTTGTGATAAGTGGGTTTTTAGGGGGTAGATGTTAACGTTTTTCCAGGTATGTGGTACAAAACCGCAGGCACCAGGATAATAAAGCGAACATATTTTGCCGGCAGGTTTCGGCATTGATAAACTGTTTCAGTGGAGTGATTATAGCGATCTGAATCAGCAGTCCCTGCTAGATCCCAGATCAGCTTCTCTGATTGGTTGACGTGGCGCGTCGACCAGCAAAAGTTAAATTTTTCCATCTACAGCATGTCAGAAGCTCATGAGGCGCTGCTTTAGCTGCTAAAGACGCACACCAGGGTTTTTTGATATGCCTTGATGTGTGTCAACCTTTGACTCTTTTTTAAAGCGACTCCTTAACTGCTCAAAGCGCGCTCAGTGTGAACATAGCATAGTGGTGTAAGCAGACATCCCAAGTTCCAAAAACTAATTTCAGGTAGATGCTTATCGACAGATACGCACAGGTTTCACAAGCAACCTCCTCCCCACACCCCCTTTCTCTTGTTGTGTCTGTGCAATCGAAGTAGTTCTAATACACACATTTTGCATGAACCATTGCATTGCCTGCACGCTCTCACTAGCATTCAAAAAACACCACCTGGCTTAGGCTAAAATCCGGGATAATTTATCCGACTCACGAGCATCCGTGAACAACTATCTATATCAGGGAGACTCACGGAACTTCCGGGAGACTTGGGATGTCTGGTGCAAGCAACAGGACATCCATATGAACTAGCAGACACACAATCTAAATTCCCATGCAAAAAAAGGACAAAATAAAAAGTCTAAATGAGTTTTAGACAAATTAATTTAACTTAGATCAATTAAAAATTAACTTTATTAGAATGTCAGCAGGATTGTATGTCTAAAATAAACCATAAGTCCAATTTCCATAGATTTCATAACTCCAACAATTTCGTAATTTTTTTTTTTTTTTTTTTTTTATCATAATTTTGACCTTAAACTTGTTGGGACCACACTCTCAGCTCTGCAGACCTCCTATTTGTTCCAACAGGAGGGTTTATCCTGTAGTTGATGACTGGAGCTTCATGCTCTGTACTGTGGGTCCAGAGGTGGAAAGAGTACTTAAAAATTGTAATTGAGTAAAAGTATCTTTACTTTGCCTAAAGTTTACTTAGAGTAAAAGTAAAATTACACATCTCAAAATTTACTCAAGTAAAAGTACAAAATTACTTCATTTAAATTGTAATTTGAGTAAAAGTTACTTAGTTACTTTGAGTAATTTAATGCAAAAAAAAAAAGGATGAGTCATAAATCGAATTGAGCACAAGGTGTTTTAATCGATTTCAGGCGTATTTCAGTGGACATCCACACTTGCAAAAGATCAGCTGGGCTAAGAAACATACACAGCACAAGGACAGTCACAACCTGTACCATAAAGTGCAAACTATTTTCAATCATACTGTCCAGCAGACAACACCATGATAGGAATAAAGAAATTTAAACTACATTTTAAAGTATTCAAAATGCACAAAAAATTAATTGCCCAAAAGATACCAGAATGTGTTTCCTCTCTCTACATCGTGATTAGCAACTGCCATCTTCCAAAGCGCAGCAATGGATTATGAGACAATACAAAGGGTAATTGCAAGGCAGGGCCACGCAAGTTTAAATTTCCGGCCGCATTAAATTTTTTCACCATCAGTATTTTTTTCTTTTTTTTTACTCAGTAATATGACGGTGTTTTAAATGTAGCAAAGTAAAACTATTTAGGTTAAAATTTACTCGAGTAAAAGTAAAAATTATATATTTCAAAAACTACTCAGAAAATTACAAATTACTCATAAAAAGTACTTAATTACAGTAATGTGAGTAAATGTAAATCGTTACTTTCCACCCCTGTGTGGGTGTGACTCAGACCCATCAGGTCTAAAGCGTTATTTGACTAGAGTTGAGGAAATAAAATAGAGCCGTTCTCCAGGACTGGCTGTGAGGCTTTCTTCTACTCTCACCCTGGGAGCTTCTTAAAGCATTAATATGTTAAAAGCTTTAACTCCACTTAATTCCTCTTATTGAATGAAGCCAGCCTGCTGTGGATCCCAGATGCATTGTGGCATGTACGACCACTGGGATTTGATAATACAGGTGTGCTAAGCAAGCTGGCTAACAACGGTTAACAAGCAAACGATGGACAGACCACCATTAAAACAGTGCCAAAATACTTTATGCTATGGTTTTTCTTTTTTTTTTAATGAACTTTAAACAAAGAAAATATGTCTTGCATCACTGTATACTATGTATACCATATTAGCACATAGTAACTATATATTTTGGGGGAGTGGCAGCCTAATGGTTAGGGAATTGCACTTGGATCCCAGAGGCTCCCCAAGCAGAGGAGCAGTGTGGTGGCAGGGGGATCCCTTGGGCCTGCATTGGAGCCGTAGTACCAAAGCTCATCAACCTGCAGTTTTCATGCAGTTTCACTGCAGTTCATTGTCCCATTGCGGTCATGTCCCATGACCCAAGGGACATGAACTCAGCAGTAAGGCATAATACAGCAATAAATCTACAACAGACTAAAAAAAAGAAAAAGAGAATGGCCTAGTCAAAGTATAGACTTGTGCTTGATCATAATGCAGTAGTGGGACAACCAGAGGGCTGTAAAACCTCAAATAACAGCAGTAGTCTGTTCTAAGTGTGGACAAAAATTCCCCCAAACTGATGCAGGCATACAGGGATTTCTGCTGCTATTACATACATATTATCAATTCATTAGAGAAATACATCAAATCACTCCCAGTACTCGGTGTATAATGAAGCAAATAAACAGAGTCTACTCACCACATCCTTACTTTCTTGAGAACTTTGTTCCTGAAAGTCAAAGAAAAATTAGACCGGTTAGGAGTCGTCTACTGGATGTATATTATTTCAAAGCATCCAAACCTCCTGATATGATTCTTTTAATGATGATGCCACAAATCCCATTTTTCCCCCCACTAGGATTTTATGCAACAAACCAACAGAGCAGTGGATAATTTGGTGAAGAAGAAAACTTTGGAGGAGCTGCCAAAATGCACAACTCAGGTAGGATATGTGGAACACAATAACTATTAGGGATGCGATCCTTAAGGGAAGAGTGGCAGGAGGAGGAGCCATGTGAAGACTGAGGAGACCAAAAACTTTCTTCTTTAAAGTTGTAGGGAAGCGGCTGTTCTAGCGGTTGCAGTTCCGAATTCTCCTGAGTGGTGCCCGACTTTACTTAAGTGAATAAAGTGAATGTGATTGGTCATTTATCAAGGGGGCGGGTTTCTTGTGGCGGAAGGTTCGCAAGCAAGTTTGGTTGTGGCCGGTTTGTCGGAAGCACCTTGCTAACCAGTTAGCAACATAGTGCTAGTAGGTTCCCAATGGGAAATTCCATTGGGACCAAGTAGCACTTAGCAACGACACTGTCAAGGAACGCTATGGACAGCGGAAACATGCAAGAGGAGGAGAGTTTAGTGTCGGAGGTCGTGGATGAGTCTCCTCCGTCATACATTTTTTATTTAGAGGAGGAAAGCGGGGACAAAGTTTATCTAGAAGAGGACGCCAAGGCGGCAGAAGCTTGGTTTGGTGTAGAAGGCTTCCAGCCGTACATGTTTGAGCCCTTGCCTCGCAACGCTGCCAGTTCTGTTAGCTCTACGCCTGCTGAAGACACAGACGTCCATCCCCATGAACACTGGGACGGAACTCAGTGGGAAAGGAAATTACTCTAATTTCTTATTTCCATCTTTACGTATATTAGCTGCGACATATGAATCAAGATACTATGACGGAAAAAATGTGATTGACAGATGACCGTTGATATATGATTGGCCGAATTTAGGTGAACAGGATGACTTATAACTAACTGGTCTGCATAAGATAAGGGGAAAAAAAACACAGATTTTAAGACAGGATTTTTTTTTTTAGATAGAAATTTTCTAACTTTTGGGACAATATGGTCTGATAAAGAGTATATTTATATACATGTTTAAGCCAGAATGATTTTCCATTTAAATATGACTTCCCTACGACTTTAAAATAAAGCACTACATGCGACAAGACAAAAATTTCTTTATAATACATGAAATAATATGGTTATAGTGCAAAAAAAATAACATCTATAAACGCTAATATAGCCTCAAGATGTATATTGATGATACATTTATGTTTGACCTTGGGTACCTAGAGAGATGGTAAAGTGGTTATAGCTCCCTTGAGTAACTCGCCAAACTAACACCTCAGTTAGTCATACACATCATAGAGAAACTATGGCAACACTTGCAGCTTGCTGCGTAGGAGAAGGTGGCGGGGGGGTTGCAGGGTAGACAGCAATGACTTACAATGACAAGGAAGTAGCCATACTGCACTGAGGCTGCAGGGAGAAACTCAACCATCCTATAGCACACCAGACCAAAAGGCTTCACCTTATGCTGGGGGAACACGTCCTCGAGTAACACCAGCCCAAATAGAACAGTCAGAGTATTGATTGGCCCTTCAGAGCAATCAGTGCTTTTCATTACAGCTCCGCACAAAACAGTTGATGCCATCTCCCTGCTCTGGCACCGACAATGCATGCGGTGAAGTGGCCATCTTTCTAAATCATTTTAAATGCCACAATCTCACCTGAATACTAATGGAGGGGGGAAAAAAAGGATTCTGTCCCATGTCCACAGACTTTGTTATACCTTACTGGGTTTTTATTTGAACACTCTGTCCATCAAACAATTGACTGTTCCTCTCAAAAATTTAAGCCTACAGTAGCTCAGGGGGAGCTGCAACACCCACTGCTCAGGTGGTAGAAAATCTTGGAAGGGCAACTATTAGTTTTGCACTTCTGAAATCTGACAAGTGGCTAGAAGAATTAAAGTTTGTGGAGGAAACAGCTGGGAATGACGTGTTCAGTGCAAAGCATGGAGTATTTCCTTTAAAAGGACGGGGACCCTAAAGAGAATGGTCTAGAACAGAGGTCTTGAACTTTTTCCTGGCCAAGGACCTCCAAACTGATGGCGAGATGGAGCCCGATTATATATATTGTATGAAATTCTGGTTGATGGGACAGGTGTTGTGAATGAAACGGTGCTCAGCTTGAAAGAGCTCCTGTGTGTCGCTGAATGTGTGCATTGATGACTGAAAGACATCTTCTGCCTCCATTTATCTGTTCACTTCAGTGTGTTGAATTCATTTCAATGTGTATTTAAAGACATTTCAAATAGTGGAAAAAAATTGCAGGGGGGAATATAAAAAAAAAGTCTTATCAACCAAAACTTTTGCGACCCCCATGCATTATCTCCGTGGACCCACTAGGGGTCGCAGACATGTTAGTGTACAGCAGGAACGCTTTGTTCCTCATGATCAGGTTGAAAAACTGTCGTTTGGACAGATTTCTAGAAGCCACAAATGTGATCCAACACAGACATTGGCTTTCTGACTACATAACCCAAGCAAGGCCAGTAAAGGTTATTTGCTAAACACCCCATCTAGTGTTGTATCTAAGCATGTTCTTAGAAAAAGGTGCACCAGGTGAAGAAGAATCCATTTAACAACTTAAGAGAGCTTCACAAGTGGACTGAGGCTGGAGTCAGCGTATCAAGCTCCATGTTTCCTTGTTTTAGTGGTGTAATTCTTATTTTGTTGTTTTCTGGTTGTTTTCAGGTTTTTATTTGTTGCCCTCTGCTGCCCTCTTGTGTTCTCCTCTTTCTCTAGCTCCTTTCCTGCCTGCTTTGTTCACACCTGCTCCCAATCTGCTCTCTAGTCCTCTTTTTTTTCAGTCTCCCATAAATACACCCTCTGTTTAGTTCCTCAGCACTGGTTCCTCGTCAAACTTCCTCCAACTCTGTCTCATTGAGTTTTCCCTCCTCGTGATTGTTTCCCCTAGATGTCTCCATGGTTTTGGTTTGTTTGACTTTGTTTTCTTGGTTGATTTTTGGATTCCTGCCTCAGTGTTCAGTTGTTTGATTACTCATCATTACATCATCAAGAAACTCACATCTGCCTCCCTGCCTCTGCATTTGGGTCCACAAACCTCAACCAAATCCTGACACTAATAGGCATAGAGGAATTGCTCACATGGGCTACACGCCATACAGGCTGACCACCAGAATGATGCAATGCACTGATGCAGTAATTCATGCAAACAAAGCCCCAACCAACAATTTAATGCATAGAAATGTTTGCACGTTCTGATACTAAATGTTTAATGATCTGTAAACCTTAATCAACATTAAAAAAATAAGCCATGAGCTATTACTCTATGTGTGATTTCTTTCTGAAATTGTAATGTTTACGTTAAATCAGCAAGTATTCATCAGCACACTGGGAGTAAAAAAAAAAAAAAAAAAAAAAAAACAGGGTAAAGGCAGGGGCGGATCTAGATGCGGGGCCAGGGGTGGCCATTAGCCAATCATTGGCCAACCCTGTGGCCACCCCTACCATTTTTTTCTTTCAAGTAGAACATTAAAAACATATTTCTTAATATATTAAGAATTACTTTACAACAAAAACACTGGTTAATTATGCACATCAATATACCAACATTAGAGATGATTAGTAAAGAATTCCTGCACTTTCAGAACTAGATTTTGTGTTATATGCCGTAGAAAGAAAATATGTCACTGCAAGTTGTCCTCAAGTAGTCCTCAGTGAAATCAGAGATACTGTAAATAACTATATTAATAAAAACCTATTAAATTATCAATTTCTGTAGATATTAGTACTTCAATTTAATGTAGAATGATATTGATAAAGGTAGGTAAGTAATGAGGATGGAAAAGATGTTTGCTCCAGAACTCAAACCTCAATGAATTAAAGCTTCTATCTAGACGGATGTTTAAATATATGCGTCTATTTGTTAGCAAAGGATGTAGGAAACTATAGTTTGTCTTTATTTAGAAATGTGGACTATCCACTTTCGGCCACCCCTCAGTATACATTGGTTATTGCCTGGCCGCCCTTATGAAAATTTGCTGCTATGCCTCTGCGTGAACACTTTTCCAATTACTTTTTATACAAGAAAAACAAATCATATCCCATTCTCAATGACGCATCGCTTTGTTGACTGCATAAATACCCTAAAGTCAGTGGATGAGGAGGAAAACTAAGCATGTGCATCATTCTATCTCCAAGCCTGTCACTACTGACTCAAAGGGACCAATCACATTACTCCATGCATTTCCCTGCCATGCAGAGGATGGAGAACAAATCACCATGTTCCAGTGCTTCTCTGAGATTAAAAGAAAAAAGCTTGTTACAGTGATTAAAACCTATGAGGCCTACGCCACCCTGCTGGATCAAACTTGGAACATCTTGAGCCCACAGCAGCTTGACAGCAGGTTATATAGGCTGCATGTGATGGATAAACCCATGTTAACAGCAGCAATATGGATTATTTCCATAAGAGATGCAGGGCAGCCTGTCTACCAGGTGGAACTGTTGCTGATGTGTCCACCTGTGCACCACTGTAAAGACTGAGGACACCTGGGTGTGCAGGAATCATCATTAAAGGAACGTTTTCCTCCTGCAAAATGAGCAGCATCTAGATCTGTCACGACTGCAAGGTGAAACGCTCAAAATGAATTTTATTTCCATCTAAATAGAAATAAACTGCCACAGCTCTCATGATAAACTGGACATGCAGATCAAAGGTTGTTACTGCTTACCATTTGTAAGAGCGGCTCCATTTGGGCTCCTTGATCAGTGATGTCCATCTTTCCCTCTCCTCCTCCTCAACGGCCTCGAAATATAACCAGGTGGCGACGCTGCGCTCCTCCTCAGCAGAAACCCTTACTTTGTTTTGCCTTTTTTTTTTTTTTTCTTATTTCCCAGGGTTTATCCTCCTCCTTCCCTCCCCTAGCGAACATTCACCGGCCGGGTTTTTCTCAGATGAAGGCAGCCCAGTGTTCCCGTCCTGCCCTGCATCATTTACGCACAAAGGAGGGAGGCTGCGCTTCCCATTTGGAGCGCACACTTTTTATGCGGGGTTTCTTCTGTAAGTGGGGGCCGCACCTCCATGTTTGAGTCACACGTGTCAGCTTCCGTGTCTCAAGGGGGTGTATCTATAAAAATATCTACTAATTCAACCTTTAATCGGCTAAATAAACGTGAATGCGATGTGACACAAACGCAGCAGGGATGATGGCACAGCCATGTTGGATTGCTTTTGTGTTTAAATGTATGATAAGGAAAAATACACAAATCATTGGGATCATTCTAGTAAAGATCGTTTTAGCTCATTGCGGTGACCGTTTAATTCATCATCAATCGCTTCTTGTTGCGGCACGCGACGTTCTGCCAGCATCACCGGAGGAAGCTGCTCGATTCAAATTAACACACTGGCGCCCTCTTCTGGCCACTCCAAAGAACTGTCAATCTCACCAACATGATTTTTTTTTTCCAATGTTGATTCTTATGGTATGGAGGACCAATCCTGCCATAATTAGAAATAAACACAGAAATGACTAAATGCTCCAAAAAATAAAAATAAAAAATGTCATATATATATATATATATATATATATATATATATATATATATATATATATATATATATATATATATATATATATATATATATATATATATATATATATATATATATATATATATATATAAAAAAAAACTGTTTTCTCACCCCTCGTGGGGTGGTATGTGTCATCCTCAAGCTCGGGTCCTCTACCAAAGGCCTGGGAGTTTGAGGGTTCTGCGCAGTATCTTAGCTGTTCCTAGGACTGCGCTCTTCTGGACAGAGACCTCTGATGTTTTACCTGGAATCTGCTGTAGCCACTCTCCCAGTTTGGGGGTCACAGCCCCCGGTGCTCCAATTACCACTGGCACCACTGCTGCTCTTACTTTCCACATCTTTTCTAGCTCCTCTTTCAGCCCTTGGTATTTCTCAAGCTTCTCGTGTTCTTTCTTCTTGATGTTGCTGTCGCTTGGGATTGCCACATCTATCACTACTGCCTTCTTCTGCTGTTTGTCGATCAACACGATGTCTGGTTGGTTAGCCATCACCTGTTTGTCAGTCTGGATCTTGAAGTCCCATAGGATCTTAGCTCGGTCATTCTCAACTACCTTAGGAGGTGTCTTCCATTTTGACCTTGGGACTTCCAGCCCATACTCATGGCAGATGTTCCTGTACACTATGACAGCTACCTGGTTGTGGCGTTCCATGTATGGACTTCCTGCCTGCATTTTACACCCTGCTGTTATGTGCTGTATTGTTTCAGAGGCATCTTTGCACAGTCTGCATCGGGGGTCCTGCCTGGTGTGGTAGACCCTGGCCTCTATTGATCTTGTACTGAGTGCCTGTTCTTGTGCTGCCATGATTAGTGCCTCTGTGCTGTCCTTCAGTCCAGCCTTCTCCAGCCACTGGTAGGATTTTTTGATATCAGCCACTTCTTCTATTTGTCTGTGGTATATGCCGTGCAGTGGCTTGTCCCTCCATGATGGTTCTCCTTCCTCTTTCTTGTCCTCGCTTTCGGTTTTCTCCTGCCTGAGGTATTCACCAAGCCATTTGTCTTTGGGGGCCATCTTTCTGATGTACTCCTGGGTCTTAGTTGTTTCATCCTGGACAGTGGTCTTGACACTCTCTAGCCCTCGGCCTCCCTCGCTACGCTTGGCATACAGTCTCAGGGTGCTGGATTTGGGGTGGAACCCTCCATGCATTGTGAGGAGCTTTCTTGTCTTGATGTCAGTGGCCTCTATCTCCTCCTTTGGCCAGTTTATTATACCAGCGGGGTATCTGATGACTGGTAGGGCATATGTGTTGATGGCTTGGATCTTGTTTTTCCCATTCAGCTGACTTTTCAGGACCTGCCTTACTCTTTGTAGGTATTTAGCTGTGGCAGTCTTTCTTGCCATCTCCTCGTGGTTTCCGTTAGCCTGTGGCACCCCAAGGTATTTGTAGCTGTCCTGCACATCTGTAATGTGGCCTTCTGGTAGTTCAACCCCCTCGGTTCTGATCATCTTCCCTCTCTTTGAGACCATGCGACCGCACTTGTCCAGTCCGAATGACATCCCAATGTCGTTGCTGTAGATCCTGGTAGTGTGGATCAGTGAGTCGATGTCTCGCTCACTCCTGGCATACAGCTTGATGTCATCCATGTAGAGGAGGTGACTGATGATTGTTCCGCTTCGGAATTGGTATCCGTAGCCAGTCTTTGTGATGATCTGGCTGAGGGGGTTCAGGCCTATGCAGAACAGCAGCGGGGATAGTGCATCACCCTGGTATATGCCGCACTTGATGGTGACTTGTGCTATTGGCTTTGCATTGGCTTCCAGACTTGTTTTCCACAGCTTCATTGAGTTCTTGATGAAGGCTATTAGAGTCCTGTTGATCTTGTACATTTCCAAGCATTCCAGTATCCATGTATGTGGCATTGAGTCATAGGCTTTCTTATAGTCAATCCAGGCAGTGCACAGATTTGTCTGCCTGGTCTTACAGTCTCAAGTGACTGCTCTATCCACTAGTAGCTGGTGCTTGGCTCCTCTGGTGTTACTGCCTATTCCCTTCTGGGAAGGGTGCATGTATTGAGCCATGTGCCTTTTCATCTTAGCCGCTATGATGCCTGACAGGAGCTTCCATGTTGTACATAGGCAAGTTATTGGCCGGTAGTTGGATGGGGTTGTTCCCTTCTGGGGATCCTTCATGATCAGGATTGTCCGTCCTTGGGTTAACCATTCTGGGTGGGTCCCATCCATCAGCAAATTGGTTCATTTGTGCTGCGAGGCGTGCATGAAGTGCGGTTAGTTTTTTCATATATATATATATATATATATATATATATATATATATATATATATATATATATATATATATATATATATATATATATATATATATATATATATATATATATGCCTTTGTAATAATGACCTTATTTATTTATTGTCTGTTATATTCTTCAACTTTATTTATTCATTACTTATTTCTTTAAAGGGGATTGCCGTTTTTTTTTACATTGGGCCCTTGATTTTATGTTATTACATCATGTTCTACTCACCCATATGAGTTTTGTGTCATTTGGAGCTGTTCTGAAGATATTCTGTTAGGTTATATCCAAGTTACATCTCCCTTTGGGCAACAACTTGAAGGCACAAACTAAACTGTTAATAATTTGTTCTTTATGGTACGCCAGCTTTCATAACATGTAGGCAAATCACTGTCCCCCATATCCGCAGTTATATTTTTTTATATTTATATTTCTTTTAAAACAAAGTGCAGTGTGTATGACGTCATCCGCGCCGGACTGGAGTTGTGACAGGCAGCCCGGGCCACAGGCGGCTACGCTCTACCCTTTCTATTCATTCGGCGAGCTAATCTGAATCGTTCAATTCTATTTCGAGAGCGAGATCATCTGTGGTAGTAGCACTAGACATCTTCCAGGCATGTGAGCAAATCTAGCAGCAGTTCAGCGGACAGAATGAATGAATGGTAGCCGGCGCGCGCAGATGACATCATACACGTTGCTGCTTTGATATAAATATAAAAAATATAACCGCAGATGTCTGAGGGACAGTGATTCGCCTTCATGTTATGAATGCTGGCGTACCATAAAGAATAAATTATGAACAGTTTAGTTTGTGCCTTCAAGTTGTTGCCCATAGGAAGACGTTACTTGGATATAACCTAACGGAATATCTTCAGAAGGGCTCCAAATGACACAAAACTCATATGGTTGAGTAGAACAGGATGTAATAACGTAAAATCAAGGGCCCAATGTAAAAAAAAAAAATGTAATTCCCCTTTAAGTATTTATTTATGTGCATGTTATAATATTTTTGTCTGGTTTATTCTTCCTTTGTACTTTTTTTTACCCCATTTTTTTCTCCAACGCTATTTATTTCTGACTGTATGCATTTCTGCTTCATTATGCAAATGAGGAGGGGTGTGTCTTAAGGGTTCATTGGTTGGTTAGCAGCCACCGACCACAGTCAAAACAAACATGAATACCTACGATGAAGCGGTCAGTGAGCTGAGACATTTAGCAGCTGTTTTTGAAAACAAATCTAATGCTTGGGTTTATGAAAAGGGAGACCTTGTTTTTGGACCAGCCCCGGAGCTGAAAAAAAAGTGTCCTCCTTTTCAGAAACCAAAATTTGGTCACCCTAGTCCAAATGAAAAATAATTAAGTCAATACTACAATGTTAGCATTATATGTTAACATCTATTTCTTTATTGTATTTTTGGGGGGGGAATTAATTCTATATTTGGAGCATTTATTTATTTCTGTATTCATTTTGAATTATGGCAGGCTTGGTTCTCCATATAATAGAACACTACGACAGAGTATTAGGGCCAGGCTATAGATTTTGTTTTCTTCTATTTCGAGAATAAAGTCATAACATTACGAGAATCATAATATTCTGAGAATGAAGTCATCATACCACAAACTGTTGCAGAAAGAAAGCTTTGAGCTCTGATCACCAAATGACGGCTGACCAGCTCCACAGAACAACAACCTGAGTCCAATTTGACTACCTGACCAATTTGTTGCTGGTGTGCTAAAAGATTTCCTTATTTGCCACTGAAAAAAACAAAAAGTTAACTGATTATGAAATTTTATTTCAGTATAATGTGAGAAAAAAAAATCAGAATTCTGGCTTTAATCTCAGAATGTTGGATCTTAATGTAGATGGGCACCATGAAGGAAGAGATGTGGGAGCACTCAGCTTCACTGACACAGATGTGAGTTATTTGAGAGGGCCAATGATACTTTGGAGGAAAATGACAGAATTAGCTGACCTTTTATGTGCCTGAGGGGTCCCTCGTGTATAGAGAGCCATTTCAGCCAAAATTAAATAAATAAATAAATGGGTGAAATAAATAAAAAAATGAGTAAAATAAATCAAAAAATGAAGAAAATGAGTGAAATAAAAAAAAAAATTGTTAAATAATTTAGCTTTTTCATTTAACCAATTTTTAGTTTATTTATTTTTCATATTATCAATTTCCCAATTTGTCTTTTTCATTTATCTCTTTGTCATTTATCCCTTTATCCATTTATCCATTTTTCATTAATCTAATTTTCATTTAACCACTTTTCAATTTCCCTTTTTCATCAAGCCAATTTTTTTATTTATTTATTTTTCAGATTATCTATTTCTCAATTTCTGTTTTATCTATTTTTCATTTATGGTGGGTTAGATGCAACTGCAGCGCTCAGTTCCTGTGGACTTTCCCTCCAAAAAGCAGTCTAGAAATGGCGAACACAAAGGGTGCAGCACGTTCTGTATCGGTTCTTCTTAGGGAAGCTGCCGATCGAATAGATGAACTAGAACGCCTTAAGTTTAATATCCGACGTGTTTTATGGTCCTTTGAGTTTTGTTTAACTTCCACAGGAACTGAGCACTGCAGTTGCATCTAACCAACCAATAGGCTGCCATTGTAGCCTGAAGACACCGCCCCTCATTATCATATTAAAGCAGAAGCGAAGAGGGGAAAATAGAATGTGATAAATAAAAAAATAAGGAAATACTTAATGAATAAGGGAAATTGGAAAATGGGAAAATTAATTTTTTTTCAAACAAATGGTAAATGAAAAATAGATAAAAGAAAAATTGGTAAATAGAAAAGGGATATATGAGAAATTGATTAATGAAACCAGGAAATAGGAAATCGGGTTAATGGAAAAAGGAAATTGAACAGTGGTTAAATTAAAAGATAGATTAATGAAAAATGGGTAAATAGATAAAGAGATTAATGAAAAATGGGTAAATGAAAAATAGATAAAAGAAAATGGGTAAGTAAAAAAAGGGATATATAAGAAATTGATTAATGAAACTGGGAAAAAGAAAATCGGGTTAATGGAAAAAGGAAATTGAAAAATGGTTAAATAAAAAAATAGATTAATGAAAAATGGGTAAATGGATAAAGGGATAAATGACAAATAGATAAATGAAAAAGAGAAATTGGGAAATTGATACTATGAAAAATAAATTAAAAATGGGTTTAATGAAAAAGCTAAATTATTTATTTAACACATTTTTTATTTATTTCACACATTTTCTTCATTTTTTTATTTATTTTACTCATTTTTTATTTATTTTACCCATTTATTTATTTATTTAATTTTGGCTGAAATGGCTCTCTATACACGTGATTCTATTTCATTAATGGAAGAGCAGAAGGTGATTAAAACAAGAGAGCTAGTTTAGTCTTTAAAACAGACATGGCCACGGCTTGTTGCTAACATGTTTGTTAGCTGTCAGAATTCAGTCAGAATTCTAAGATTAAAATCAGAATTCTGAGGGGAAAAAAAATCAGAATTCTAAGAAAGAAAATCAGAATTTTGAGATTAAAGTCAGAAGTCTGAGAAAAAAGTCAGAATTATGGCATTAAAGTCGGAATTCTGAGAAAAACTTTGAAATTCTGAGATTAAAATCAGAATTCTGAGGGGAAAAAAATCAGAATTCTGAGGGGGAAAAAACAGAATTCTGAGATTAAAGTCAGAATTTTGAGATTAAAGTCAGAATTTTGAGATTAAAGTCTGAGAAAAAAAGTCAGAATTCTGAGAAGAAAGTCAGAATTATGGGATTAAAGTCGGAATTCTGAGAAAAACTTAGAATTCTGATTTTAATGTCAGAATTTCAGAGGGGGAAAAAATCAGAATTCTGAGAAAGAAAATCAGAATTCTGAGATTAAAGTCAGAACTTTGAGAAAAAGTCAGAATTCTGAGATTAAAGTCAGAACTTTGAGAAAAAGTCAGAATTCTGAGATTGAAGTCAGAACTTTGAGAAAAAGTCAGAATTCTGAGATTAAAGACAGAATTTTGAGTTTAAAGTCAGAAGTCTGAGAAAAAAGTCAGAATTCTGACTGCTTTCTCATATTAAACTGAAATAAAATTTAAAAATCAGTTAACTTTTAAAAAAATTTCAGTGGCCCTAATCCTCTTCCGTAATGGAGTGTACAACTTTTGATTAAAAAAAAATAAATACTTAATACATAATTATCAGAGCTGCAGTATTATAGGATGTTAATTTTATTTAGGATGACTGACTCTAAAGAGGAAGAAGAAGTAGGATGATTGACTTAGTCACTTTTGCAACTTTCCTGTAAAGCTGCAGGGATCTCAGAGGCTTGCATCAGCACCGAGTTTATCCAGCCGTCAGGATGTTGCTGCCGATCCGGATCCGGATCCGCCCAGCTCGGCGTCACGGCACCGACAAGATGGCCGAGATTACGGGTCGAAAGTGAGGGAGAAAACAAAAACATCTGTGATCTGTCCCCCCCACCACCACCCCCTGCTGAAGAGGCCAGATTTCTAAGCGGTGCAGAGGGTTGAGATAAAGCGCTGGGAGCAGCCCGGCTCTTGTTTTTGCCGGATGCAAACACAGTGCGCTCCGCGGCGGCGCGCGCAGGGACCGTTTTATCGGATCTTCTGGGAGCTAACCTGCTAACCATGTCTGCTAGCTGACAGCATCGAGACGCTGTGCGATCACATAGTGACACTTGGACTGCTCCGATATAAATAGCCTTTTCTCCTAAATAAACTATAGCGGATACGACTGACTATTGCGGCTCAACTTTCCGAAGTCATAAATTGGATTTAACGCTTAGCTAGTTGGTTAGCATGCTAATATTGCGGATTTCTTGTTTGCAGCTAGCATCAGCGTTAGTAAACGTTAGTTAGCTGTGTTTTCCTCCCTTGCTTAGGGCTGTTTTGTTACTGTAAATATATACAGAGTGTTTTTAAGGACGGGTCGCTGTTTAAAAGCAGCGGAAAGTTCTCTTTAGATTTGGATTGCCAGGAATCCTACTGGATTAATAGCTTTGAAAGCACCACAGCCGGGGCGATCTAAGCCCCTTCGTTCCTGGACGAGGAACAAACCCGATCTTCTTCATTATGGCGCATTCTCCCGTTCAGGGTAACCTGCCGGGGATGCAGGTAAGCTGAATGTCCAATGAACTTTTTTCCCCAACTTATTCGATATAAGAACAAACTGTTCAGTGAGTCCATGTAGGGTTAATAACGCTGTGCACCTAAACAGCTTAGTGAGATGGAGCATTCAAGGACATAAGCACTGCTCGGAAATTCCCATGAGAAACTAAAGTGCTTTTTCTTCTAAAAATGACACAAAAATGTAACTTCTGAGGCATATTTAGGGAGTTATGTTGCAAAACTTTGCAGAAGAAATCTAATTTATTCACATGTCTTGGGATTACGTGTGATAGATCAGAGTTAGGAAATCCTGTCCTAAAGAACCTGAATATTAAAGATATTTCACTGACCAAATACACCTCAGCGAAATGGTTTATCAGCTGGTTTCTGCAGAACCTGATGGCATATTGGGGGAATGATTCAGCCATGTAAAACACCCTTATTGAAAAAGGAACCATCCTGGTTTTTAAGAGCTTAGGTTAAGCCACCATTATAGATCCAGAATTGTAATGACAATTTGCAAACAAAACATTTGTTACTGCAGAAAGTCAGTACAGTTTAATTGTCAAGAGAAGACAAAAAAGTATAACTCTGTTTGCCATTTAATCTAAGTAGGAATTAGGCTGCTAAGTGAAGAAATTATTCAGGAAAACACATTAAATGGGATCAAAGCTGATAGTTGCAGATAAATTAAAAGGATTGGGGTGTAAAAACATGCTGAACACGTTTTAAGCATCTTCAAATCATCTGCAAATGCAAAGAGTCGAAGAAACAGCAAACCCACCAAAATATGGCTAAATAAATAGCCATAGTTTATAAGCGTGCTATGTCATTGAACATTTTGATTTTGGAAATGTTTGTATGCAACTGATGTATTTATGTAAAAACAATGGGAATTATGGGTCTATCCTTTTCAAAAGTCTCCAGTGTTAATTTTAGCTGCCTTCAATTGGCTTTAATGAGTTTTCTCTGCTTGAAAGAGGTCATAAAAGGAAGTTTTTAGTTGCCGCAGAAGCTAGTGTTTTCCACATAACAGCCTCTGGAGAGTTAAGTCATTTTAGTTCACTTCCTGTGAAACTCAATTGGTTTTTTCCCTCCATTTCACACAATATTGTTCATACTACAGAAAAATAGCACTGGGCGGATATTTATACTGTTCTTTGAAGGCAAAGTTACAGTTTTTAGCTATTTATTTATTGATCAAACTACTAAAGGATGTGTCAAGGATTAAAAGGAGTAACATGGGAACTCTTAGCAGCTGTTTTAATTTTATTACTTTTATTTTGAACCTGCATGTTATCCAATCATTACTCTTCCCCCACTTACTCTCCTCTGTTTTTCTCTTCACATAAACTTAAGAGTTGCAATGAGTGAATTAATGCATCCTGTAAGAATGCCACCCGACCGGCTGTTTTGGATTCACTCCCGACTTTTCTTTCATTCTGTTTATTATGATTTCTTTGAAACCCACCTTCCCTTCCCCTTGCTTTGTCCGCGCCCGCTCCCCCTCAACAATCAGAACGTCAGAGTGGACCCCGAGGAGCTGTTTACCAAGCTGGAGCGCATTGGGAAGGGTTCCTTTGGCGAGGTGTTCAAAGGCATCGACAATCGTACGCAGAAGGTGGTGGCCATTAAGATCATAGACCTGGAGGAAGCAGAGGATGAGATAGAAGACATTCAGCAGGAGATCACGGTGCTGAGCCAGTGCGACAGCCCTTTTGTTACCAAGTATTACGGCTCATACCTGAAGGTAAACGGCCAATCATTGTGTTTTATTCTGATTTTATGTAATAAATGTATATATAAAATTATATATTTGCAAAGGGAAAGGAGCAATCTGAATAGTGTGGCATTCAGCCCGCTTTTCCACATAAATCTGAATGATTTACATTTACAAGTTTGTGTAAAACCTTAAGGAACCTGACAGCTTCAGCAAAGCAGTCTGGGGTGCACTGATTGCAGTTTTCTGGCCGATCACCAAACCTTTAAAAGTCTGACATGTAGATTCTTATTTTGACTAATAGTTCTGTTCTCTTTAAAGGACACTATCAATTATATCACAAATAACTTAATTTATAATACATTGAATACCCAAAAAACAATACAAACTGGTTTTAACTTCATGGGATAATGATCTGAAATAGAAATGGAAAGTTTCGAGCTTTGCAGAGGCTAAGATTGATGGATAAAACTGGTTTTACATCTAACCTTAGAGATGCACAGATCTAGTTTCCGTTCCGATACCTGGGCGGAGCCCTTCGGTAGATACCAATACTACAGTTTAATGATCGAGCCGTATACCTTGCATGTGAGTGATGGTGTTAGGCCTAGACATTTTTTAAAAAGAGGTACCAAATTAGAGGGAGTTTTGGGAGTGGCGGTCTGGCTGTTTGGGCGTTACGCTTGGAATTCAGAGGTTTCTGAATTCAAGCCCCACTCCCACAGAATGCCACTCTGGGTCCCTGAGCAAGACTCTCAACCCCCCCCCACACTGCTCCCAATGGCAGCCCACTACTACCCAAGGGGATGGGTGAAATGCAGAGAGTTCATTTTGTTGCTCTGTACTTGTGACAGTGTGATGACAATAAAAAAGCTGGAAAAGAAAAACATTATCAGAGATATAAATCCTCACTGGCTGCTGTGCATGCTCTCAATGATCAGCGCTGCAAACATAGTATCGAAAGGGACTAGAAATATAAAAAAAGACTAATCAGAATAATGCCCAGCTCAGCAAATTATTATCAGTTGATATCCGATCCGGGACTTTGATCACTGAATCTCTGCTCGCCGTCCAAATGTCCACCCTTACGTCACCTTAGATGAGTGTCAGAACGTCTAATGCAGCGGCGTCAGCTGACCCAATACTATACAGGGGCACATTGGGTGTAATTATTTATTTTAAAAAAGCATGGGCATAGATGATTAATGCAAGCACGCAAGCAAATATTTTATAGCAGTTATTATAAAGCGTCATAAATTAATTGTACAATCAGATTGTTATTTTCTGCATTATTAAATATCTACCTGAACCAAACTGAATTAAATTGCCGCACTTGTGAACTTAACTGTATATCTCTAATCCACTACTAATGAAGGCGCAATTTATCTTCATTAAATATCTGTCAGCAAACATGAACTTCAAAACTGAAAACTTAAAATGTACAATTGCAAAAGGAATATAATGTGGATATCATGGCCAGAAATATGGGAGAGCTGGATGTTCATTTTTTTTAACAGTAAACTGTAGCGTCTCTGCTTCATTTTTGCAAAGCTGTCAATAAAAAGTTCTGTCTCAACTCCGCTGTGAGAGCAGAAAATGTATTAATAAAAAAATCAGTGCCCCAGGAATACCCCGGCACCGCAGATTCACAACGGAGCATGTGCCCCTGTGAAAAGGGTCTGCCGATGGTCTAGTGGATGAAAAAAGCATGGGACTCGAAATTTCCCACAATGCCCCTTGAATAGTAGTGATCATCCTTGGTCACCAGAGGAGCAGATATATCCAGGAATGCTTTGCCAGGATTCATTTCAACTCAGTTTATTTCTATAGCGCCAATTCACAACACAACATCTCAAGGCACTCTACAGTTCACCAGATCATACAGTCAGATTGATTCAAAGTTTTCTATCTAAGGAAAACCAGCTGATTGCATCGACTCATTGACTCGAATGCAATCCCTCACACTAAGCATGCTTAGTGCTCTCCCTGCAAGGCATCATGGGATTTGTTGTCACTGCGGCCCGCTGTAGTCAGAGGCTGTCACTACCCAACAGCAGCGACTAATAAAGATGGCGAGGAACTGTGCAGGGAGGCGGTGTTACATGACCAACGCGGAGTGAAAAGTAGTGATCATCAGTCCGAATGGTCAGTTAATCGAGTTCACTATATAGTCCCCGCTCTATATAGGGATTTAGGGGTTAGGGCGGACGTTTGAAAACAGCCTCATTTAAAGGAATAGTACACCCAAAACATGATTAGCCTTCATTTTCTAATCACCCCCTAGCTGAACAACACTCTGGAGTACTTTTTTGATATCTCAAATGCATCTGGAGATCTGGGAGGCTTCTTGCTGTCTGCTGACATTCAAATAATGGAGGTCTATGGTGCCCGAGGCAGAAAGGTCCATAAAAGTCCACAAAAAACGTGTCAATATTCCTCCATACTGCTCGTCCAATGTATTCCAAGTGTCCTGAGTGGGTAGCTTCCATAATTTACTCGAAACAAAGTCATTTAGAATGTTTTTAGAGCATAAACAGTAGTGTATAGGATTTCCTAAAAGCGTGCGCTTGCGAGCTCACGAGTCTACGGAAACTGCGGCAGACCAAACCAGATGAAAGTGCGCATTCAGCGTCTGCTCTGCCGATAATGCAAGCGTAGAAGAAGAAATGTGCTGTTTACCTGTGCAAAGAAAGAAACAACGAAAGAAAAATGTCTGAGGACTTCAGTGTTGAGGAAGAGCATGAGTTCTTTGCCGAGCTGAATGCGCACTTTCATCTGGTTTGGTCTGCCGCGGTTTCCGTAGGCTCGTGAACTCGCAGGCGCGCGCTTTTAGGAAATCCTATACACTACTGTTTATGCTCTAAAAACATTCTAAATGACTTTGTTTTGAGTAAATTATGGACCCTACCCACTCAGGACACTTGGAATACATTGGACAAGCAGTATGGAGGAATATTGACACGTTTTTTGTGGACTTTTATGGACCTTTCTGCCTCAGGCACCAGAGACCTCCATTATTTGAATGTCAGCAGACAGTAAGAAGCCTCCCAGATCTCCAGATGCATTTGAGATATCAAAAAAGTACTCCAGAGTGTTGTTCAGCATGGGGGTGAGTAGAAAATGAAGGCTAATCATGTTTTGGGTGTACTATTCCTTTAAGTAGATAAGGACTCATTGGTCAGTCTCTGCACCCCTAATATACAGCCTCGCTTTTAGCTCGTATAGCAACATCTAAATGTGCAGAAGAGATTTTCTTTTCTAAGCCAGTTTTCCTCCTATGATTAATCCCACATTTAAAAAAAGGATTGGCCTCAGATGATTTTAAACACCCACCTGACTCCCAGACTCCTAATAGGGTCATTAGGACTCGTTCATTTTCCACTGCCTTGTAGAAAGTCCTGCATTAAAGCGTGTTTGGTTTCTCCTGACATAAAACAAATCAGTAAAAAGCTTCTGTTCTGTTTTCTCCTTCAATGCAGGACACAAAGCTATGGATCATTATGGAGTATTTGGGTGGGGGCTCTGCCTTAGATTTGGTGAGTGTTTGTGTGTTTGTTTTTTTCCTCCCTTTTCAAACAATTGTGCGTTTCATTTGGATAAATATCACATAAACAGAGTTTAAGCTATTTATAGAGGTCAATGATATTAGGAAGTTATTAAGTTATTATAGATGATAAGGGCTGCATTAGACCATTAAAGATTGGCTTTATGGATTTCTGCTTTACCTTGTACAACTTTTTGTTTCACCAAATTAAACTCCATCCATTTTAGATCATCTGTAAGCTGCAATCAAGGCGACAAGAAATAAGAATTTCTTTAACCTACTTCGTGTTGCCAAACGGGTTCACTTGAACTGATTTCCTATAAAAAACTAACAATTTTGCTAATTGAAACGGAAATGAAAGGTAAATCAGTTAAAATCCATTCAAAAATAATTAATCCCAATAGGTAATTCGATACTAATATAAATATTTTTATTAAAAAACAATGTATTTAAATATTTAATTCCAAGATATTTTTACATTTTATTATTTTTTTTAAATATTTTGTATTTAAATGTTTAACAAAATTAAATAGAAATACAACGATCTAACCTGTCATAAACCAGATTAATACATGTAGTTCAACTGGAATTCTATCTGGTATCGATCTGGAAAACCCCCTGTGGAAGGATTTCACGTAAGGTTGGGACATTCGGTGCAATTCTTCTCCCATGTCGAGTTTTTAGCCAATCACAGCAGCAGCAGCAGCTTTGACGGTCTTTGTACGTTTAGGCAATTATTTTTTGTCCTGAAAAGCAAAACCAAAAACGGATACTTCTTCCCTTTTACCATTTTTCCATTTACAAATCCAAAACAGAAAACAGCTGTTTTTCCTGTCCCGTCACCAGAATTTTTAAATAAAAAACAGAAAAACTTAATGTAAAAAATGACTCATTTTTGGATTTCGCCAATTCCTTTTAGCATTTCCTTCTTTAGAGTTGAAAGATGAAGGTTTCAGGGCTAGCGCGGAAGTACAGGAAAATATTTCAGAATAAAAGCCTAGATAAACGCGTAACATAATGCCCTTGTCTTTTTATTTTATTTTATTTTTTTGGTTTGTGTCGTTCTGTTTTATTGTTGTCTTTTAATCATTTGTGTGCCTTAAGCCTGTAAGACTTGACTTCATGTATGTACCTACCATGTGATTTTGTACATTTGTTCAAAATGTTTAATAAAAAAAGGATATACGCGTAACATAATGCAAGCCTGACTGCAAAAAAAATAAAGCGTAGAGATTTCTTTTGAATAAAAAGATCTTTTTACGTTACGACATTGTATTTCTTGTGCTTTGTTTTCCGTTTTTGATTTGTAAATGAAAAAACGTAAGTAGTATCCGTTTTTGGTTTAGTTTTCAAGAAAAAAAACGAATTGCCTGAACGTGCACGGACCCTGTGACGCATCACATTTTGACGCATAGTTAATTTGACTGTAATCAAACTCTAAGGAAATCTGCTCAAGAAGAACATAAAAACATGTTTTCCATCCACAAAGGCATAAATTGTGTCCTTTTGCCAGTTTTAAAAAAAGGAAAATTGAAGGTATTCCAGCTAAAACCGGCGCAGCCATCTTTGTTTTGCTTCAGCCTTCCGGCTTTGGTTGACGTCATACACGTCACTGCATTTCATTGGTCCAAAACATTTCTGTATCAAGGGTATTGCATCTGTTGGCTTTTAGCAAGATGTATTTTCAGGAGTTTGTGAACGCATTAATCTCATGACAACTCATCTGGCTTGCAACAAAAATCAATCGCTGCAACTAAAGATTATTTTGCAAATCGATTAATCTGTCAATTTTTTCAATGAATCGATTAATAATAATCGGATAGCCAAAGGTTTCTCAAAAAAAAGATTTTTTTACAAAAATAAACCAGGTGACACTTGAGGAGTTCTAGTTAGAGCATATTGACAGAGAAAAAAGTTTTTTTCTTAAATGCAAAATGTGTTTATATATATATATATATATATATATATATATATTTATTATATTTTTTTTTCTTTCTTTACAATCTTGGTATAACTCCTGCTCAGTGAGTTGCTCTGTCAGCTAAAGGCGAGTTTTACAGTCTCTATACTCCAGTTAACCATTAATTAGTAAATTAAACTTACGATTATTTCAATAATAAATTAATGATTAATCCGATAAATTATTTCAGACCTACAAAAATCAGAAAAGATTTAACAACAGGGAAGTTTAATTTATCATAAGTGTTTAGATGGCTCTTCTATATAAAAAAAAATGCAAATTTACCTGTATTGTGTGTTTACTCTTTTAATCTAAAAATATTTTTGTTTGATCATCTGAAACACTTAGGCATGAAAAAATAACACCACGAAATCTAGAAGGGAGGAAAAACTTTTTTTATAGTGCTGTAGGTTTCTGCAGTATAATTACCTAGGGCTGCAACTAAGGATTATTTTATAAATCGATTTTTTTGATTAATCAATTAATAATCGAACAGGAAATGTTTTTTTACATACGATTTTACAGAAATAAACCAGGTCAAAGTAAAACTTTTGCACTCGAGGAGTTCTGGATAGAGCATATTCGCAGACGAAAAATTTTTCTTAATCCTAAATGCAAAAAGTTCTGTTTTTTTTACGATTTTGATATAATTACTCCACATTTTAGATTCTCCATACTCCATTTAACAATCAATCAATAAATGAATACAAATATTCGATTAATACGATTGTTTAAGCCCTATAACTACCTAGCCGTTACTGACTTCTAAGTTTATTACATTTCTTTCTCACCAGCCAATATAAAAACAATACAAACAGTATTTTTCTACGTATTCTGCCACCATTTAGTCACACGAGTTCAGACCCTGATGGCCATTTTCTTTCCGTTTCTGTTTGTTTCCCTGTCCAAGATGGAGCCCGGCTCTTTAGACGAGACCCAGATTGCCACAATCCTCAGAGAAATCCTAAAGGGTCTGGAGTACCTGCACTCAGAGAAGAAGATCCACAGAGATATTAAAGGTAGCTAACTGAGTAAACGGCTTCATAGAGTGCACACACATAAATATCATATTGCACTTTAATGTTATTGGCATCCACTTAAGCCTTCATTCATTATAAAGCTTGTATTTCACCTAAGATTGATGCTAATCGATGAGCTGGATGGACAGCTTTTATAAAGATAAAGCAGGATTTTCCGCTCTTACGGTTGTTTCCTTTGCTCCTGGTCCACAGCTGCCAATGTGCTGCTGTCCGAGCAAGGAGAGGTGAAGCTGGCCGACTTCGGCGTGGCCGGCCAGCTCACGGATACTCAGATCAAACGCAACACCTTTGTCGGCACGCCCTTTTGGATGGCCCCAGAGGTGATCAAACAGTCCGCTTATGACTCGAAGGTGAGTTCAAAGCCGTGGGTTTCTACCGCCATGCAGCGCTGCATTATGTTCCAGATTTTCACTTTGCTGACACATTAAGGCATGATGCCTGCATTCATAATTAAACTACAGGGATCGTAGCGAATGCTTCTGGGTAAAAAAAATAAAATAAAAATCCCTCGAAAATAAATTGACGGTAAATAAAAAAAAAAAAAAAGAATTTAAATCCCTCTTGTGTTTGTCAGTCAAGGGTAGCAAAGGAAACTAACAGTAATAGCCAATCAGAAGAAGAAGGGGGCGGGTCTTAGGGAAGCGTGTACTTCCTCCCCTCGTTTCTTACTAAAGTTGCCAGATAGATTGTGGAAGAGTGCTGAAGTTCTACACTGGAAGTCACCTTGCGCCGTTTATATGAGAGTGAGAGTAAATTTTCCGTTTGTCGAATTAATCCCAGAGCACCATTCGCCACAAGATGAGGAAATGTTTGGACCACAGTTTTATTTCTGTTCCATCTCTTATTTTGGCGAGTCTCAACTGTCCTTTTTCAACTCTGCCGCTTGGAAAATGTGGCGGTGTATAGTTGGAGCGAACAAACTTTCTAAAATACAACAAGCTAATGATTAGGAAGGTAAGCGAGGATCTACAGCCGCCTGGATGAAGAGAAAGTTTATTGAAAAAATGGCACTTTTACGAAGAAAATGACTGGCTAATTTCTGATACGCAAAAAAAACGTCTCCACCTCAGTTAGAACCAATCAATAAACGATCAAATGTCAACACAATGAAGAAAACAAAAAAGGTATTTTGCTGCTTTTGACTAAATCTATTAATACCTACTTATATGAATTAATGTTGTTTGCTGCATTTTAAACGGGTTTATTTACGGACACTTTATCAAATGCATTTATTTTGCATTTAAATTCTAGAAAAGTACTTTCCTTTAAAAATATATAAGAGCAAACTTTTTTTTTTCTAGCTGTTAAAAATATGCTTTGTAGATAATTTTTATCTATGAGTCCTCTTGGCCTGTGAGTAAAAAAGTTTATTTCGGACCCTGCATGATCTAGAAACCTGGCTTTTATGAAAGACTGGATAGAAGAAAGTCGCTTAAATTCACCTCTTATTTTCTAAAAGTCATGTATAGAACAGAGCAAACCCGTGGAAGAAGGGTCAGACACAAGAACGCCATGTTTAGCACAGAACTAACCCCTGACCACATAATCCCCATGGCGAAACACGGTAGAGGCTGCATCATTCAATGCTTTACTTCTGCTGGTCAGACTAGTTTGGAAGAAGCTAATAAATGACAAATGGGACACTCCTAAAGAAAACCTGTTAAACTAAAATGACAAACAACTCGTAGCTGTATTTAAAGAGTCCTGCCTTGGGGATGATGGCATGTAAAGGAAATCCTTGCATGGTTTTAACTATAGAGTGCTTGTTCTGCTTTGTGTTGATCTATGATTAATGTCTAAATTAAATACTTATCAGCTGGTTTACATTGAGTTTTGTGTGATAGCATGCGCTTTTATCTCCATTTCTGTGTATTCAAGGCCGACATCTGGTCACTTGGAATCACTGCGATCGAGCTGGCGAAAGGGGAGCCGCCCCACTCGGACCTCCACCCCATGAAAGTGTTATTCCTCATTCCAAAGAACAACCCGCCCACGCTGGAGGGCAACTACTGCAAACCTCTGAAGGAGTTTGTCGAGGCCTGTCTCAACAAAGAGCCCAGTTTTGTACGTAGGCTCGTCGTTTTGCTTTATTTCTGAACGTTTGAGCTCATTTTTTCCCAGACTGCTGTGCCTCACTTTTTTCTTTTGCCCCTTTCTGCAGAGGCCGACTGCCAAAGAACTGCTGAAGCATAAATTAATTGTGCGCTATGCGAAAAAGACGTCATACCTGACGGAGCTGGTGGACAAGTACAAGAGGTGGAAGGCTGAGCAATCTAGAACTACAGAGTCCAGTTCAGATGAGTCGGACTCGTAAGTATATCGGAATTACTTGGCTTTTTTTCTCCCTTCTTTAAAAACAAATCAATCCAATCTTATTCCGGTCTAATCAGAGAACAGGATGGCCAGGCGTCAGGCGGGAATGACTTTGGCAGTGATGACTGGATCTTCACCATTCGAGAAAAGGACCCTAAGAAACTACAGAATGGAGAAGGCCAGTCAGGGGGGGTGGACCAGGTCAGCTCGTGCTTACACAAGAAGTTGTAATTGTTGTTAGTTAAAAATCAAAATCTAGATAAGTCATGTTTTCTTAAAATAATTTTTCTTTGATTGAGGAGTTAGGTGAGACATTTTGCCAATGGAACAAGACAATTTACGCTTAAAATAAGAAAAAAAAATGGCATCTTATTTTAAGAGTAAAAATACTCATATCATTGGCAAACTATCTCATTTAACTACTCAAATTAAGGGTAAATACTCTTAATTTAAGACATTTTTACTTATTTCTAGGTAGTATTTCCAGTGCATAATATGAATTTGTACCATTTTAATTTCCATCTTGCTTCATTTCTTAAATCAGATGAAAGACATTCCAAGGAGGCCTTATTCACAGAGCCTGACCACGGTCATTTCTCCTGCATTAGCCGAGGTGAGCATTGAAGTTTTGTCCTCTGATCTGCTTCTGTAACTTTGCTTTCAAACTCTGGCATTTAATTTTATCCACTTATCAGTAGTTTGACGATTAGGGACCGCTTCATTTACTTTCCCATCCTTAGCAACCGGATTATTCTAGCTTGGTTTATAATTAAAGTGAGACAGTGATGAGTTTGGATTTTTCTCACTTGTTCTTATTAAATCTCAGCTGAAGGCCCGACAGGAGCAGGTGAATGGAAACCCGCTGGTTCTGGATGAGCTGAGAGAGGCCATCCTGATGGCTGAAGAGGCCTACCCTGGCATCTCTGACTCCCTCGTGGCTCATATGGTGCAAAGGCTCCAGAGGTAACGGCTTTAATCATGCTAACATAGCATTAAGCTAAAAATAACCATCTGCTCCACCGGTGACTTTATTATTTTTTTTTACAGTTTTTCCACAAGCAGAAGATCCTCTTCCTCCCCTTAGAGATTGGCTCTCTACCCCGAACCTGCTCTCCCAGGTCCCCCACATCCCATCAACACCCTATCCAAGACAGAGGGTTAAACGTTGAGGGTCAAGTCATTCGATACCAGCTGGCTGCATTTGACCTCCATGTGAGGGGCGCTAACTTAGCCTGTTATTTAAAAAAAACACAACAAAAAAGACTCAACTCCACAGCGGAGAACAGAGACACTTTGCAGAGCTTCTTTTATCCATTAACGAGAGAAGATGTTTGGAAGCTGTGGCGATACAGCAGCGGGGAGGAAAAAAAAAAAAGACTCAAAGCGAGAGCGACCAGCTGCAAAAAACAGCAATAGCCAAGTCTATCATGTGACGCTCCTCACGCCTCACGACAGTCTCTGCATGGATTTTGCTGGATGAGGAGCTGAAAGTCTCCCTCGATTCCCTAACAGGACTCGAGGGAGTCCCTCCCCCTTCTCTTAATGCAGGCGTCATATCCCCCAGGAACCTATGAGAGCATGCTTGATGAACCTGCAGGGATGTTATCCAAGTGTACAAGCCGTGTGTATGTGTGCGTGCGTGCATATGTATGTGTGCGTTTCGTTTCGTATGTAAACCTCCCTGTTTAGGCAAATTGCAGCATCCTTAAAGAAACCTCAGGTAAAGTGCTTTAAGTGGACTTTGTCCTCCGAGGCAGGAGGGGGCGCCATGCTGTACATGACTACAAGTTATCATTGCGGTAAATGAATCACTGTGTACAAAATGATCGACGCGCATTTTGTAGATACTGATTAAAGATAAAGTAGGTATTTAAAAACATCTCAAAGGTAACTCCGACAGAAAATGCCTTGCCTTTTTCAGCGTTCGCCGCAGATTTAGTTTTTGTTTTACTCATCTGTGAGAATCGTCAGTGTTTTTCCTTTTTCAAGTGACTTGACTTCCAGTGTTTCAACTTCCAGCAGAGTAATTAAGTTAAACTTTATGAGAAACCAGAACAACTTTTACCTTTTGTTCATGTTTAAAGAACTGAGAATTATAGGACAAAAATAAAAAGCTAGATGAACGGGGGAACCACGTTAAACTGATAACAGTTGAAGTATTTTCTGATTTTTTTTTTTTTTGTTTATCAGTATTTAGATACTAAAGTGGAAATGAGGAAAAAATGGCACAAAATTAGGCTTGGGCTGGCATTGGATTATTTTGGTATGAAAATATGCTTTTGTTAAATTAAAAATCAGAACAAAATTACTTGCTTTACTTTCAATTTTTTTTTCATGTTTTAACAATATCAATACCATTTGTTTTACTAATTCAGTATAAGCTAAATTCTACAATACAACTAGCTGACCATAAGTTCAGCAACAAGTGGGGGTGGGACATTCCTGAATTAGTCAGAAGACACCAGATGCTGCAACACACCCTACTACGGTTAATAGTGCGACTTTTTAATTAATCCCTTGTTTCTGGTACAAGGCCCGTGTCTAAGCCACATTTATTCTGGCCAAATCAGAACGAGCCTACCTGCAGAGTCCCATGCCATCCTCGTCATCTTCACCTCTCGCTATAGAAGTGCCATGTCCTCTCTTACGCTTTCACTAGTATGATTTGCACCTTTATTTTTGTTTTATTTCTAATTTTCAGATCCGTTTTTGTGCACTTTGAAAGTGTAGAGTATTTAAAGACTCCTGTGAGAGGAAGAAAACTAGAGACAAAACCAGTTGCTAATAGCCATGTTTTACTACATATGTTTACTTAAGAGTTCCACAATTTACTACTGTGCTATTGCAGCAATAATGTTGAGGAGTCGCATCAAGATGCACTTGTCAAAACAGGGATTGAGAAAAATTAAGAAATATCTGATATTTTTATAACGGAAAAGAGTTAAGTATGGAAATACGGAATGCTTTATGGATATGGGCATCTGCCTCCGGCAAAAAATATCTATACCTTTCAGAAGAAAAAAAAAACATATGCTACAGAAATAACAAAATGTGTACATTTGATTTCCTTTATTATAGCTGATGATTTATAGTACTGTATATAATCTTTGCTTGTGTCATTTGAGAAATTCCCAAGTTAAATGTAAGATTTTAAAGTGACATGAGAAATAAAGATCTAATGCTAACTGAGAAATTTGTCAGATTGATTTGCTTTACATGGATGTGACCTTGTTGGAAGCATGTTATGATGAAGACTGGAGGTATGATGTGACACGTGGACACTAAAGGGAAGATTATAATTCTGCACCCGCACACATCAAATGTCGCTTGGGTCTTGTTGCTAACCAGTTTTGCTGGTATGCTTCTACATTGTCGGTCTGGAATTTCTAGGGACGCGCAGCGGTTTCCTGCCAAAGCGCAAGGGGGAGCCTATTCAAGAACTCCTGAGAACTTCGACGGATTGTACTTCCGAACCTCCTCGATTAGCCTTTCGTTGTAGTTGTTCCTCGGTTTTTAAAAATGGCACGCCCCGGCACCAAAAGGAGCAGGACGACCACACAGAAAGCCGGAAAGGCATACCAAGTACAAACCACAGCTGCTTTTTGTCTGCGTACTTCCGCTTGAGGTCTGCGACCGTTCGATGTGCAGTCAGGATTTTTTTGAGGTACGAGACGACGGTTGCACAGCCTCTGCACGGGGGGCGTGGTCGTGCACAGAGACAGATTTGATGGTTGCAGAGGCTATGCTTCAGAAGCATAAAGGGCGTATTCTACTTTTGCATCCGCACACATCAAATGTCGCTTGGGTCTGGTTGCGAACCAGTTTTGCTGGTATGCTTCTGCACTGTCGTTCTGGAATTTCTAGGGACGCACAGCAGTTTCCCACCAAAGCGCTAGGGGGAGTCTATTTGAGAACTTCGGCGGATGGAACTTCTTCGGCTGCGCCGGCGGAAGTGTTTATTTAAAAAAAAAAAACATATCTGAGGCATCGTACAAGTGGTTGTACTTCCGAACCTCCTTAATCAACCTTTTGCAGTGGTTATCCATTGCTGTTATTACTCCCCGGTTTTTAAAAATGCCGCACCCCGAGATCGAATCGAGAAGGACGACCACTCAGACAGCCGGAAAGGCATACCAAGGACCAATCACAGCTGCTTTTTGTCTGCTAACTTCAGCATGAGGTCTGCGGGGGTTTGCAACCGTCCGACGAGTAGACAGGATTTCTTTGAGGTGCGAGACGAAGGTTGCAGAACCTCTGCAAGGGGGGCGTGGTCATGCACAGAGACAGATTTGACAGTTGCAAAGGCTATGCGTCAGAAGCATAAATTGGCCTTAAGGGAACAAGGCAGTAATTTCCCCTACGAATACGTGAAAATTAAAAATTTAACATGAAATTGAAAAAAAATGAACATGGAGGGAAAAAAAAAACAAGACGATGTAGAATCGAAGAGGGAGAACACAAAAAAACCTTGTAAATAATGCAATATGTACTCTTAAAGGTATAGTGCATGCACATGCACAACCCTGTACACGCTCCCGATAGGGAATGCCTATTAAACGTGTGAGAGTGTGCACAAGCCCATTTCTACTCGTGCACGCTCTGTTTAAAAGTTGCCATTTGCATCGTTCATACAAACTTATTTTCCAAAAGATTATCAATTTTTCCTCCATGTCAGACTCACCACCTGTAAGTGAAAATCTAACCAAGCCATCAGTGGGAAGGCTGATCTGTGCTTTCATTGTACACCATTGCATGAAAGAATCTCATTTCTATCTTGTTTCTATCTCCTGAGGCCTTTCTTTTGTTCACACATGCTTCGTAAACACTTTTCTTTTACGACCATCGAAAGAATCAAAGAACCGCGGTGAGAAAGCTGTGCTTCAATGACTGTGAGATCGTAGCTCACCACACGTATACTCCTGAAAGTGTGCATGCGCAGAACAAGCTAGCTAACTGGGGATGAGCACGTAGGATGGCCTTATGTAAACATGTCAGCAGAATAATTAACAATTAGGAGGACCACTTATTTTGATGATCCAACCGGAAAAAGAATATCCTCTGAAAGTGAAGGAAACTAATAGGTAAACTATTAGAACAAATCCTAAAAGTGATTTTTTTTTTTTTTTACATTAAAATATGGTAACATCAAATGATGTAACTAGCAGCCAAGAGAAAAATTCTGGGCAGAAAGACTGGCCGATTAAAGAAATAATATTTGTCTCGGAAAGCTAAGCTGCAATCAGTTTTATTGCAGTTCTTTAGGAGAGCAGTTATATATATTTTATTAGCTGCTATAGGTGTCTGCTGCAGGCGACTGGCCATAAAATTGGACTCTATTTTCTACTCAAAGCTTGCTGAACATCATAATGAGAGGAAAGGAAAAACTGACATCTTAGAACAGGTATATAATGCTCGTCTTTTCGTCTAGAGGGATCTCTCTTAGTGCCGACCCATTATTGTCTTCCATATCTTTCTGTAGTCTCAGCACAAACCTGCTTGCATTAGTCTGAGAAGTGGTTTTCCACCTTATCTGAGATGGCTGTGAAGGGGAAATAGATTATTTATTGAGAGGCTGAGGTCAGATTCTTCCCACTGTCTGACCCGCTGGTTAGAAGATCAGCATACAACCCTAAAATATTTCTGAAGTTTAAAAATATATCAGAATGCAATCTCTCTCTCTCTCTCTCTCTCTCTCTCTCTCTCTCTCTCTCTCTCTCGATAGATAGATAGATAGATAGATAGATAGATAGATAGATAGATAGATAGATAGATAGATAGATAGAACAGCTGAAGTTTTGTTTTATAAGGATTATTATACAGGGTTATTGCACAGGGTATTTACATGCATTAAAATACATGTATTTACATAGTATTTTTGCAAAATAATACAGTGACTCGCACTCTCCTTTGAAACTAGAGCAGGTGGGTTAAAGGAGCTTCAATCATTGGTTATAGATGATGTTATGCTCTCTCTCTTTTTTCTCATTGAAGCTTTGCCTTGTCTTCCTGTTTGGCTGTGACTCCATCCTGGAGAGAAATATCAGCTGTGCTGCTGCCATCAACACCTTTGTTTATAGATGTTGGAGATCAGCCCGTTTTCCAGTGTAGTCCTGTTTTTCTGACTGTGACTGGCTGGATGTGCTCGGCAGATGGCCACTCTCACTGAGCCTGGTTCTGCTGGAGGTTTCTTCCTGTTAAAAGGGAGTTTTTCCTCTCTACTGTCCCTCCAAGCATGCTTAGTGTCAGGGATTGCCTTCGAATCAATGAGTCGATGCAATCAACTGGTTTTCCTTGGATAGAAAACTTTGAATCACTTTGACTGGATGATCTGGTGAACTGTAAAGTGCCTTGAGATGACATGTGTTGTGAATTGGCGCAATAGAAATGAACTGAACTGAATTATAAATCCAAGCTGAATGTGTGACATTTTGGCTTGTTGCTCATTGCTGCTGTTTGACTGCTAAGGGAGAAAAACTACTTAACCTTGGTTGCTTAACGTTGAGACTTATATTATTTTTACTTTAGACCACAACTCTGAAGTTTCAATGTAATCTAATAGAGGCATAATTATCCCTAGATTTTAGCTCCTCAATTCTTGCAGCTGTCTGATACAACTAAATAAACAACAACAAAGAAACATGTAATTTTAAAAATCAAAAGTGTGTTTACAGCCAGGTCTGCATTTTGTTTTCTGAATAAATTAGCCCATATTTACACCAATAGGACATTTTAAATTATCCCCAAAAGGCTCATTTCAAACTACAATAGAACAAATGTGAACTTACCTTTATTTATCTTCTATTTTTCATGTCCATGTATTTTTCCATAAAGCATAGTCGGGTCTAAAACTCCAAGGTTTACCTGAAGCTACACTAAATTAGGTGCTTTTTTCCTTTTCTTCTTTTGGGGAAACGTTTCATATTACATATTTCTTTGGGATATTTCCTAAATTCTAACATTAAGGAAAGTTCAGCAGTTTATAAACTTTTTTTCTGTTAAGTAGAGCTAACTTTACTTGACTTCTAAAAGTGAATATACTCACAGGTATAGTGACCGCAGGTGGCTCTGATTGGCACCAAAAAGCTGAGCCTCCTGACAACCAATCAAAACCTTGGAAACCTTTCAACCAATCAAATTCTAGGAAACCTTATCAGACGCAAACCTAACTAAACACCAACTGAGGTGCCGTCATTGGCGCCATCTAGCGTTCGAAAAACAGCATGTTTTATTAAATTATTGTTAACAAGCCCTTTAAAATGCAAGGCGGTGTTAAATTAGTAACTGTGAGCAGCTTTCATTCCAAACAAATCAGTTGACAAAAAATACCAGTCTATATATAATTTAGTTCATACAGATATGTTCTACCTTTCTTTTATATGAACCTCCATCGTGTTTGCTAGAATGTAAGGAAATAAGATCATAGATGTGCTAATAAACCCTCCAGAGTGGATATACATTTTATAAAGCATTACAATAAGCTTTTATTTTTCTATAAGTTGACATCTGGTTCTTTATATTAAACACCTTTAATGTGTGTGTGTGTGTGTGTGTGTGTATATATATATATATATATATATATATATATATATATATATATATATATATATATATATATATATATATAGTATATACACATATATATATATATATAGTATATACACATATATATATATATAGTATATACACACATATATATATGCACATATAGTATATACACACATTAAGCAAATGTTTCTGTCATGAATACATCTCACAGTAAGGGAAGAAAACTCCCGCTGTTTCTTTTCCTGTTACAGACTAATTTTGTTGCAGTTTTCAAAATAATAAAAAAATTTTAGATCATGTTATTATCTAAAAAGGATGTAAATATGTGGTTTCTATCAATTTACATATATTTAAAGCATACTTATATTCCTATTAGGGATACAGGTCAGCACCCCCCTCCTTGGACATCTTATGCAAAACATTACATATTGTCACTTATGTGCATATTTTTCTCTCTCACTGTGCAATATCACATTCCAACTACTGTGTAGTGTGTATAATTTTCACTTATAAGGTCAGTACATGTAGTGCAGGTGCAATAACCCAAGTCAACTACTATATAGTCTCTCCTTAGCTCTCTACTGTGCAGATATTTTTTTTTATATCTAAACATATTCCAGGACATTATATCTTTTTTCTTTTTGTATGCTTTTTTGTACTATATATTCTCTTTTTATATTCATTTTTTATCTTTAATGGCATCTTGCTTTAACTCTTTTTGGTACTGGAACCAGAATTTCCCTAAAGGAGTAATCCTAAGGGATAAATAAAGTGGAGTCTAAGGATATCTGTCTGATATTAGCCAAAAAACTAATGTCAGATTTTATCGGCTGACGTCTAAAATCTCAGATATTTTCATGCTGATAAAAACACTCTGTTTCTGTAACTTATTGGTTAATTTTACATGGGTCAGTTGTTTTCATACCTTTTGTTGTTGACTTTGTTCACCTTTTTATTAATATTACACTATATTGCCAAAAGTATTTGCTCACCCATCCAAATTATTGGAATCAGGTGTTCCAATCACTTCCATGGCCACAGGTGTATAAATTCAAGCACCTAGGCATGCAGACTGTTTTTACAAACATTTGTGAAAGAATGGGTCGCTCTCAGGAGCTCAGTGAATTCCAGCGTGGAACTGTGATAGGATGCCACCTGTGCAACAAATCCAGTCGTGAAATTTCCTCGCTCCTAAATATTCCACAGTCAACTGTCAGCTGTATTATAAGAAAATGGAAGTGTTTGGGAACGACAGCAACTCAGCCACGAAGTGGTAGGCCACGTAAACTGACGGAGCGGGGTCAGCGGATGCTGAAGCGCATAGTGCGAAGAGGTCGCCAACTTTCTGCAGAGTCAATCACTACAGACCTCCAAACTTCATGTGGCCTTCAGATTAGCTCAAGAACAGTGCGCAGAGAGCTTCATGGAATGGGTTTCCATGGTCGAGCAGCTGCATCCAAGCCATACATAACCAAGTGCAATGCAAAGCGTCGGATGCGGTGGTGTAAAGCACGCCGCCACTGGACTCTAGAGCAGTGGAGACGCGTTCTCTGGAGTGACGAATCGCGCTTCTCCATCTGGCAATCTGATGGACGGGTCTGGGTTTGGCGGTTGCCAGGAGAACGGTACTTGTCTGACTGCATTGTGCCAAGTGTAAAGTTTGGTGGAGGGGGGATTATGGTGTGGGGTTGTTTTTCAGGAGCTGGGCTTGGCCCCTTAGTTCCAGTGAAAGGAACTCTGAATGCTTCAGCATACCAAGACATTTTGGACAATTCCATGCTCCCAACTTTGTGGGAACAGTTTGGAGCTGGCCCCTTCCTCTTCCAACATGACTGTGCACCAGTGCACAAAGCAAGGTCCATAAAGACATGGATGACAGAGTCTGGTGTGGATGAACTTGACTGGCCTGCACAGAGTCCTGACCTCAACCCGATAGAACACCTTTGGGATGAATTAGAGCGGAGACTGAGAGCCAGGCCTTCTCGTCCAACATCAGTGTGCGACCTCACAAATGCGCTTCTGGAAGAATGGTCAAAAATTCCCATAAACACACTCCTAAACCTTGTGGACAGCCTTCCCAGAAGAGTTGAAGCTGTTCTAGCTGCAAAGGGTGGACCGACGTCATATTGAACCCTATGGATTAGGAACGGGATGTCACTTAAGCTCATATGTGAGTCAAGGCAGGTGAGCAAATACTTTTGGCAATATAGTGTACTTGATCAAGCCTTTTCTAACATTCTACAATATAAAATTAGTAATAAAAGCTGGTAGGAGTTGTGCTCATATCCAATCGTTAGAACATTGGTACGTACCAATTGTCAAAGCTGCCATATGGGTAATGTATTGGAAATTAAAAAGTAGTATTGGGACACCCCTAATTCCTATTGCCTTTTTAGTAATCCTTAGAATAAACACAAGTAGATCAAATCTAACTTTTTCTTAACATCTCACCTAATTTCATATATTCTACTCAGCTAATTCAGTCCAGGAATTTTAACAATAGTCAACAAATTTCTAGTAAATATTCATTTTAATGCACATTTGATTTCACTTGTTGACCAACCACTGCACAGGGCGGTATATTCCTGGACATGGAGCCTTTCTAGCAAATTATGAAGCCTTAGATGTTAATCGCAGCCACGACACACAAAGACTCCAAATAGTTTTATGAACATACAATACTGTCTTTGGAAATAAATACAAATATTTGAATGCATTTCTCTTTTTTTTGGGGACTTCACAAAAGATTGGTCAGAAATTACAGATACAGCTACATCAATATAATAATAGCATATTCTCTTTTGATTTTAAGCAAGGCTCTATTCCAGCAGCTTCAGGTTCCCCAACCCACTCCGGTCATAACGTCACTCTAACTTTATTCATGTGATGATAAAGTAATGAAATGTCACAGACACTCTTATGACCGGAGGAACCCAGCAGCTTTTTTGTTTACGTAACGCCAGAAGCAGAGAGAGGTCTTGATTTAGAAATGGGTCTGTTTGCCTTTCTCCTCCTCCTCATCAGAACTGGAATCAGAATTCCTCCTTTTCTCGTCATGATTCTCAACCATGTCCTCCTTGATCATTTCTAAACTTTTCTTCTTCTTCTTATCTTCAGGCTCCAAGTTTCCAAAAAGGGCCTCTACCTTTGCAGGGTCAGTGTATGTGTAGAAGTAGGCCATGATGGCGAAGATTATGCAAACCAAGACCAGCAATGCGGCAAAGAGGATGTATTCAGCCCACTGGGGAAGAGAAACACAACAATCTATAAATACATTTTGGAAAAATTATAATACAGTAAATTCAAACGATTTTATAGTTGAGAAAAAAGCAAAGGCACGATAAGTTTGAACCTCATATCATAAAGGGAATAAATGATTTGCAAGAAGAGCCGTTTTTTCCAGGTTTTCCGCAGGTCATTAAATGTCATTAAATTAATTTTTTTTTATTAAAGGAATAGTACACCCAAAACATGATTAGCCTTCATTTTCTACTCACCCCCATGCTGAACAACACTACTGTTTATGCTCTAAAAACATTCTAAATGACTTTGTTTCGAGTAAATTATGGACGCTACCCACTCAGGACACTTGGAATACATTGGACGAGCAGTATGGAGGAATATTGACACGTTTTTTGTGGACTTTTATGGACCTTTCTGCCTCGGGCGCCATAGACCTCCATTATTTGAATGTCAGCAGACAGCAAGAAGCCTCCCAGATCTCCAGATGCATTTGAGATATCAAAAAAGTACTCCAGAGTGTTGTTCAGCATGGGGGTGAGTAGAAAATGAAGGCTAATCATGTTTTGGGTGTACTATTCCTTTAAGACCTTAATTGCCATTAAAATTCATTAAATGTGATTATTGTGGCATTTAAAATACTTTATTTAAGAAATGTATATATATTTTTTTATCAGAATAAGAAATATTTGCAATATACTGCTTGGTATGTTCAGAAAAGAAGCTTGAGGTGGAAATTTGAATTGAGAAAGCTTTCTGGAAAGATGGCGAAACGTCTTCAAATCTTGGAAACCAAATCCAGTGGATATTTTTTTAACTTTTACGGAATGAATATGACCTGGATGACTGAGAATCTTCATCAGCCAAAAAGCTAGAGAATGGGAAAAAGCAAATTTCAACAAAAAGTGGCTGGAAAATGAGGAACAGGAAATGGCTGTAGCTTATCTACGGTAAAGATGACGCAGGATTTTCCAGTTTTGTATTTATTTATATAGGTAGGTACTTGGTGATGCCATTAAAATCCTAACAGCATCAAAAAGCATTAAATTAGAGTTACTCATTCATGTATAAACCCTGTATGTACAAAGTAAAGAAATTAGATATTTTCTTAAATTAGAAACAAAATCTGGGAAATGGAAAATCTGATAATAACAATAAAAGTAAAACATCATCCTAGTACTTAGGTTTGTGTATCATATGGCTTAAATTAGGGCTAAAGCAATTAATCGGATTAATTGGGATTAACTGCCTAACTACTTTAGTTAACTCGAGTTTAGAGACTCTAAAACGTGTCTTTAGCTGACAGAGCAACCCACTTAGAGCAATTATTATACTAAGATTGTAAAAAAAATATAAACATTTTGCATTCAAGATGAAAAACATTTTGTTAAATTTTAGTTTTACCTGGTTTAATTTCATGGAAAAAAAAATTTAAGGAACCTTTTTCTATCCAATAACTTATCAAGTAATTGAAAAAGTAACCGTCAGTTGCAGGCCTAATTTAAATAACAGGCTAAACCGGTTAAAGAAGATGCTCTTAAATGTAAAGATTGGAGTTTGTCTAAACTAAAATTAAGATATGCTTCCGCAGTTAGCATATTTGTTTTTTCCAGTGGCAGCTATTTTGAAGAGTTAAAATGGTTCTTTGTGTCAAAAAAAAAAATAAAAATCCCATAAAAAAATCAATCAAACTCAGATTCGTTTACAGCCTTCTGCAACAACAGTCAATTAATAGAATAGAATAACATCGACTCACCTGATCTTTAAGTGTGGCAGCCTCTGCCACAATCAGCACAATGATGTTTCCTACTGCCACAGTTAACAGCCAACCAGCCTGCAGCACTGACTTCATATTGGAGGGGGCCTGAATAGCAGAAGTGGTGGTATTTAGACCTTTTCTTTATAATTGTTAATTTTTTTTTTCTTGTAAGGAGGACTTATTACCTGTGAATATGAGAACTCCAACCCAGTGACGGAGAAGACGACTTCTCCTGATGTCATGAGGAAGTACTGAGGAATCTGCCAGGCCATGTGGATGGAGTTGGGCTTGATATCCTCTACCTCCTCAATGCTCTGTCCGCACTGCAATACAGGGAGAAATTTCAATAAAAACCTGAACATTGAAGCCATAATTCTGAAAAAAAAAAAAACGTTCAAAAATTACATTTTCTCCAAAAGGAAAGGTTGGTGGGATGATGAAGGTGTAAGAACTGCCAAAGCCAAACGTTCGACTGAAGACGCATTCCCTCCCAGCGTTATCCATGATCGTGAACTCTGGCCTGTCGTATTAAAATCAGCAGTTAGAGGAAATAGATCCACTTGAGGAACCGCATCCGACAGTAATCAAACTTACGTTCCTTGGGATACGTTGACGTATATGGACATGTTGCTGGGAACGACGTTGCCGTACAATTGGTCGCCCGCTGTTATATTCAAAACGGAGCCGAGACCATTGAAGAATCTGAGAGAGAAAACAAAGCAATTAAGTTTCAGGAACTTCCAGCTGTGGATTGTTTAAAACCAAAGGCAATGTTGAATTTGGAGGAGGCTTTGGGTCACAAAGCTATAAAAAAAAAAACCTATACTAATGTAAATAAGAAAGCAAACCTCTTAATTAAAGTATTCTTCTCCAACATGGTTAATTGAAACTGACCTGATAGCATTAGTGCCCTCCTCTGGTTTTACAACAATATCACTGAACTGGAAACGATAAAAAAAACACTTTTAAGGACAAAATTCATTTGAGTTTCATTTTAACGTGACCAGTAAGCTTACCTGAATATGCTTCCACTTGGATCCTTCTTTGAGAATGACGATGGTATTACGAGAGCCATTTGGCAGGGTAATTTTTTCAACGGGATCAGACTCTATTTGCAGGTTAAATGGTTCTCTGTATGTAAAATACTCCTGATTTCCCTGTTGGAGAAAACGGACTTAGCAATCTTTGTTTCAAAGCCGAGGTAGTTGTCAGAGGGATGTTCTTACCTCAAAAGCTTTCAACTGGATAGTGTCATTTCCAGCATGGATATTTATGAGCTGATCTCCCATATTGATGAACTTCACTTGCTGCTCGCTGCTTGCTGGGAAAACAGGCATAGTTTTCTAGAGGGAAGAAACCACGCTTGGTTAGGGTCAAACGTTTTTAACGAACGGTTAACATGTTGGTGTTTCACTTACATCAATCTGCAGCTGAACCAGCGCAGCCGCCACAAAAGCAAGAGCCGCAAGGAACATCCCGACTGTCATTTTCTTTAATGGACTGGAAAAACAGAACCAAACACTCTCTCAGCCATAATGAACCTTAACTTATAGGGTTAAATTACAGAAGTGTATAAAAAGGCCTCACGTGAAGTTTAATTTGCATTTGGAAATGAGCGGGTAGATTATGATGTCCACGACCGGGACCATGATCAGGATCAGGATGGGGTTGACAGTCTGGTGGGAGGTCACGAAAAGATGGCTGCTTGGTTTAGTCGGTTCATGTCAACGGTGAGGGAATGAAGCCATTGCAGAGAGGCTTACCTGCATTTGGTCAGGCTGGATCTTCATCAAACCCTGTTAGAGAGAAATACATCTTCGATTTGCAATCTTTCTTTTTTTTTTGGAGCAATATGTAGGGGTTAGAGAACAAAAAGAAGAAAACTTACAAAGTTACCATCCATGGTGGTGGCCTGGAGGGTCCATCTTGAGCCCTGTGGAACAAATATGATTGTAAATTGGAACAGAAAACGTAATATGAGTCCCTGACTGGGGCTCATAATTACTTATAATAGAAAGATGTGTCATGATCTGGCCTGTTTGATCTCCCTTAATTGGTCATTTCTTTCACCTGCCAATTTCCCTCCCTGCCTCAATTATAATTTATTCCTCTCACCTGTTTCCTCTGGGTTATATTCAGTTCAGCCTGAGCATTCAGTGCCAGATCATTACTTGTCTTTCTGTTAGCCTGTCTGTTATTTTTATTTCATGGTTCATGTCCTGGATCCTGGCGGACAGTGGAAAGAGGATTTTTGTGTTTGTCTCGTCTCCTGATCGTCCACTGTTCCTCCCCCGCTGAGTCCTCTGGGTTTTGGCTCTATATGTGGGGAGGTTCATTTTTTATCCAAGTAAGTCTGGCTCCAGGGAGGAGACAATTTTAAAGGTCCTGCATCATGTTCTGGTTCCACGTCCTGTCTCGGCTACCCTCTTCCACTGAGCCTGCTCATCTGCACCTGATCCTGTCTGCTCCTGTGCGTGATCGTCTGGTCATGCTTTAGAACTCTGTCAGACTCTGAACCCGCCTGGGAGCTCTTTAAAGCTTGGACACCTGCTGGATGCTGCCACCTGTCTGTTCCAGCTTGATCTGGATCCTGTTCCTGTCTGTTCTGAATCCCTGACCAGGATCGGCTTCCTGCAAAACCTCTGGAACTGCAGCTCAGGGGACATTCTTGGACTGGACTGTTAAACCAGGTAAGTGACCAACTCAGACAATCGTCTTCTGTCAGATGATCACTTACCTGTGTTTCTCCCTTAGAGTGTCTGAGATTGGGCGGTGCCCCGCCCCCCTCCTGCAGTGTCAGTGAGCCTCAGCTCCACTTCAGTTTTTGTTTTATTTTAATTAACTTTTTGAACTTTCCTACTGACTGTCTCTCCTTGAATACTGGGTCCATCTGTCCTCGGTTCATGACAAGATGATGTTTCTGACAATGTTTAGAATGTGTCAGTGGTCAAACATGTACCTGTTGGTCAAAGAGAGCCCAGAACATGGGCAGTGGGATGTAGAGGAACAGCACCTTCAACACCATCTTCACCTGGGCAATCAGGAGTTTCTACACCAAAGCAGGGACAATTATTCCTACATACTTTTGAGCATTCTGTCATTTTTCAACCCTTATTGCTTCTCCACATACATCGTATTTCTCCTCTGCCCAGTCCATCCAGTGTTCTCTCTTGGCGAATTTGGAAGAACGGTGCCGATACCGGTTCTTGATTCCAAACTGCAAGAAAAAAGACATCCTTTCAACGTAAATGTCGTTTTTCAAACAGAGCCTTTGGGTTTGTTTGTTTGTTTTTTTCGTTTAAATTGCCACTTACAAAGATGCATTTGAAGAATTTGACCATGATGTTGCCTGTTGGAGGCGTCTTTATGTACATACCGCTTCCGACGATGAAGACGACTGCAAAACACACGTGTGATTATTCTTAGCTGTTTTCACGGATGAACAATATTCACGTGAAATGAAGTCCTTACTCAGAGCGACCACCATGAGAGCAGCAGGGACTCCAAAGGCCAGTGGGTAGCACTGCTGCTGGGTGTGGATACCACATTTCTGAGCTGGAGACCACAAAACAAACATACAGTCAAACACCAATACGGCCAATAGGAGAATGTGTGACGGGAATGAGAATGTGGGCCTGCCTCTGAGGATGGGGGTGATGATGGTGGACAGCAGACTGCCTGCATTGATGGACAGGTAGAAGATGGAAAAGAAGGTGCTTCTCTGTTTCTCCTGTTGGACACGACAGCTGGCATAAATGTTTTATTTCTATGAACAAGCACTGCCTCTAAAATATCAGCCTGAAATAATTATCAATGATCTAGATTTGAAGACTTTGTAAACAGGGTAGTGGCTGTATGAAGATGGCGGGGTGCATGTGTTTTATATATGGTGGAAAACAAACCGCTTCCGTCATCCCATAGGAAGATGTGCTGGTGGCATTATTATATTGGGATGTTTTTGTTGAGCAACGTCTTTTCTGATTGAATATAAAAGACACCAATATCCTATCCATTATGTGGCCCAATCAAACAACAGTGTTACTTCAATTAAAAAAGTTGCTTTAAACAAAAAAAAAAAAAATCTTGACTTCTTTTTTCATTGAAGTGAAGGTGTTTTTTAATTGAGAATATATTTTTTGATTGAAGCAACACAAATCTACCTCCATACAGAGATAGGGAAGCTGGTTAGCCTGATAAACCGGACTAAATGTGAGATTAAATGTAATTTAGTCTGGCCCCGATGAATGAGACATCAGAAGATTGTTGATTAGAAGAGCCTGTTGTCTTTCAAACATGTCTGTGCCTATTGGCCAACGCTCTGACCAATGAGCGCAACTGACTGTGACGTAGTAAGCGCGACAGGAAACCGGTGGGGGAGTGGATAACTTGAGATCATGGAGTTGGAGTATTGCTGTAGTTTGTGCAAAAAAGACATGTGAGTAGCCGGTGTACTACACCACTCAACACATCTTTTCCAAAGTTCAAATAAACCGTTGTCAGTGGCAGAAAGATTACAGAAAGTTGGAGTGAACGTTTCGATTACACCGGGGAAATCCAATCGAGTCCAATGTTGAATAGACTGGAAAGAGATACGCCAATTTATTGGAGGCTCTTCCGCGGAATATAGCCGAGGTAAGCTGACATTATCAGTATACAATTACGACCTGTAACGGGAAAACTATCTACTTAATTTTCTTACACAGTCGTGCACGTGTCGCGCAGCTTTGTCGTCACACCCTCAAAATACATCTCTGCATTTTAGATTAGATTAGATGAGCTTTATTGATCTCACAGCGGAGAAATTCACTCGTCACATACTGTATTGGCATAGTGATTAAAGAAGGTGCAAACAAGGAGGAAAAAGGTGCATTAAGAATAAACAATATATCTACAGTATATCTAGGTATATACAGTATATCAAGATAAATAAGGATTAAGGTGCAAGTGTTCATGTATCGCACACAATGATAAACAAAATAAAAATAGGAAATAAAAAATAAGAAATAAGAAAATACAAGGTAGTAGCACAGAGGTTTGAGGTGACATATGTACAATCCGGATGGCTTATAAACAGGTGGATTTACTTTTACATTAAAGTGTAGTAGGTGAGGTAGTGGTATGACTATTCTATTCACATATATTGCACATTCAGCATATTGCACAGAATATTGCACAGTCAATAAATAAAAAATTATACTATAGCTGCACAGGGGTTTTTGACTGGCCCGCCAGTTCTAGGGTCTGGGGCATTGATCGATGCTAGACCACTCACAGGCAAAAATGATTTTTGCCGCTGGCGGGTGGGGCTAGTTTACTAGGCTAGAATCTGGACAGTTAAAGGGAAAAGAAACGGAGCCAATCACAAGCAAGGATTGAAAGAAAAGCTGTTGACTGGCTGAAAAATACTTGTGTTTACGTTCAAGCAGAACAAGAATGATACTCTTTGGGTCTTTTTTCATGTTAGTCTAAACTTAAGAATATTTGTAGCTAAAGTGGCATTTAATAGTTGGCCTAAGGAATACTTTATCATGGAGACTGGAGTGATTCAGGATTCTAATTTTCCCCAGCAACATGTGATTTTTTATCCCATCTCTCCTTTGGTTCTTTATATCATTGAGCAATCTTGGTCGCTCACCTTGAACATGTAATAAAGTCGGTTGTTAATAAACAACCGGCAGGGATAAAACAGAGATAGAGAAGGTGCTGACCAGGTGGAACGGTTAGCTGATATACTGTACGTAACAGGAAAGTTAGTGCCTACGTGGATGTTTCCTTTAAACGCTGATAAATTGTGTGAATTTATGGCGCAGGGTTAGAAGTGCTCATTCTGTTGTTTTCTTTTTTATGTGAGTCAGGATGCAGGTTCTAGTATTGATCATTATCACCCAGTATCAACTACACGAAGTTTGATGACATCTGTTTTCTGAAGTGCAAAGGTTCCTCCTGCAGCAAAACATTCCCACCACATGATACTGCCACTGCCATACTTCAGCCATCAGACTTGTAGACTGCCCCCCCCCCTATTTATGCTGTTTGTAGCTTTTGAACACACAGCTTCTCCCTCCCATATCTGTTTATTCACAGTTGATGATTATCAGAATATCATAATTAGGTTCATATCACACTTCGGTGTGACACAGAACCTGTTTCCTTCCTGTAGAGCTGTGCAGTTTATGCCTGAACACGATTGCTTTAACAACTAACAGCTTTTTTATCATTTCTAATGAGCATCTCTGCCCCTGCAGAAGAAAAACCATGATGGTTCCACCACCGTGCTTTGCTGCTCTTATATTCTAAATTGCATCAAACATGGGCCAAAATGTTTTCTCAGGGTTTTTTTTAACCTTGGTCCAAATGGAAGAAGTGAATAAATATGTAAGAATGAAATAAAAGGATTAGTTGAAATCTCTGTTTTGTCTGTGCAATTTTGAACCTGCTCTTCAGAGAACTGGTCCCCTCCAAAGGCAGCCACGCAGGGTTTGATGCCTCCTGTTCCAAGTGCAATAAGAAGCAAGCCCACCATGGACAGAGCTCTGTGGATTATAGAACAGATAACGCACATCGCATACACACTTTAAACACATGCTGGGCCTGTTGTGGGTCACTTGACTGCGTTCAGCTTACACGTGGAGGGCCATGTCGTCAGGGGTGCCATCCTTGTTTCTATCTGTGATGTCATGAATGGCGCTGATGGCCATGATGACCTGCCCCACCGTGTAAACAATGGACAGGTAAACAATGGTCCTGTGCAGAAGGATGGAGACGGAATGTAATGATACGACTAAATTCACAGAATTTCATTAAACCAAACTGAATTAAACTAAAATAAATCAGAACAAACCGAATTAAACTGAAATGAATCCACCTTAAATGAAATGAATTAAATGACTAGAATGTAACTCTTGTTAAGGTGGATTAATATAAACTCGAAGTACTCACATTGACTCAATTTAACTCAATAGGTTTGTATTTAAAATAATTATATATAACAAAAATAAACCTTAAAGTTGAATTCAACATTATAAGAATGCACTACATAAAAATAGATCCCATTTAACCAAACTGAACTGAATCTAAATGAGTTTAATTAAACTTCACTGAACTGAATTTATTGAACTGAACTTAATTAACATTGACAGCATGAAACTTAAGTGGTTTAAAATTAAACCATGAGCTAAATTAAATCTAATCAACTGAATAGATATGGAATTTATTTCATTTAATTTATTATATTAAATGCAAATGGAATGAAATGACCTGAACTGCAACAAGCTGAACTAAAACCCGGTTAAATTAAAACTAATAAGAAATGAATTGGATACAATTGAACCGAACTGGATCGAATTTACCTGAACTTAACTGAGGTTAACTAAACTGAACTTTACACGTGTGCAGCAGGAGACAAGAAAAACCCCTGTAATAAGAAATCGTCAGGAGACTCACTTGAACTTTCCGAGCCATGAGTCGGCAACAATGGCCCCCATGATGGGAGTCAGGTAGCAGAGAGCCACAAAGGTGTGGTAGATGGTTGTGGAGAAGTCATCGTCCCACTTCAGAAAGTACTTGAAGTACAACACCAGCACAGCTACATTGAAGATGGAGATGAAAAGACATTATCAGCAGCTTTACTCCCTTCACTGATTAAACTGCAGCCAAAAATAATGCAGATTATACCAGCTTTATTTAGATTACTCATACTTTTACTCTGAAAGTCTGGCATTGCAACATAAACATACAAGTTTGGGAAAGAAAACATGTAATAATTAAATTTTATTCCACCAGTCGTGCAAAAAGTATTCAAATCCCCCCTGGAATTTTTCACATTTTGCAACATTCTAACTATAAAATGTAAAATTATATATAAAGATTTTATCTGACAGCAAAATGTGGTTCATCACTGTTCTTTTTACCAGGAGATTTTACATAAAATGACATGTACCTATACCTGCAGGCTTCACTATATATATATATATATATATATATATATATATATATATATATATATATATATATATATATATATATATATATATATATATATATATATATATATATATATATATATATATATATGTTTATATAGATATATACTCTGAATAAAACATACAATTTAGTTGCTTTACAGTAAATCTGGAATGGAAATAATCTATTATAATAATAATCAATTATAAGCTGGTATGAAATAATCAGTTGAATCAATCAGGCAGTAAACTATCCTCACACAGCAATGCAGTCAGTTGCATATTCTATTTCTTTATAAGAAAGTTTTATGTGAATAGAAAATCCCTTTATTGTCCCACAATGGAGAACCTCTGGAAACAGATCTTTTGATGCTGAAAATACATTCAATTAAGGGATAAATGGAGGTATATGGGTGCACAGGATTTTGGAGGTATCAGAGTAAAGCGGTCTGAGCATTAATGCACAGCACATCATTTTCTCTTCACATTCAAGAGTATTTTATGTTTGATATACTTTTTTTAAATGCCTTTAGATCCCAAATAATTAATCTAAAAGCATCTAAAACCACAAGTTCTTCACACAATATAGAAATGATTAAAAGCAATATTAGATGTATGAGTGCATGTTGACCCACCTCGCATGCCATAGTAGGAGAAGCGCTCGCAGAACTCGTTGACCACGATAAAAAAGATGCTGAGCGGGTAGCCGAACACTGTGACCTGTTTAAAAGAAGAGTAAAGTGAGGTGGGCACCGTCAGAGCAACTGGGATGAGGTTGGAAACTGGAGCTTACACTTTTTTTCTTGCTCTTCTTCTCTTTATCTGCAGAAAAAATAGCAACAAAGTTTAATGAGATTTGTTATGCTTTTGCTTATAAAGAAAGGCTTTAGTGTGGGACAAAAAAAAAAGTTTTCTTTAACAGAAAAGAAAGTTTTTGGATCCTTCTCACCTCCCATGGCTGCGGCTTGTTTCCCCTTCAGGTTCCCAAATCAAGCAAATCTTTCAGAAAGAAAAGGGAGGCAGAGATGAATGGTCCAAGATCCAAGACACAACGATTAAATCCAAGCCCTCTTCGCTCCTAATCTAACCTCCTCTGGATCTGCTGGAACGCCCACTGATGGTGGACTGTGGACCCAGCACCACATCCCCCCCCACCACCACCTTTATCAAAGCCATATGTTTCTGTTGGGGATTACTTTATGACTCAAGGAACTCAACATCCATAAAGTGATCTTGCTTTGTAGATTAGGGGTCTCAGTCATGAGAGATAGTAATGGCAGTAATCTGTGTGCCATTAGATACAATAAACTGTCTGTCTGTGTGTAAATAAAATAGGAGCACAAACCGCTATACAACACCAAAGGCTTACAAAATGTATTTAAAATGATCCTCTGCTTTTCTACAACATTGTGAATGTAAAAGCTTTTAAATTTCTCATTTGATAACATTACAACTGGGTATGCAAAAGATCAATGCAAATGCTTTTTAGAAGCGATGTGTGGACAGGAGGAGGCTGAGCTAAAAAGAATGTGCTGATCTTCTGAAAAACAACCTATGAATCATGATCAGAGATGGATAATCCAGGTCTTAAAGTAAAAACGCAAGCTGGTTTTTCTTCCTCCTTTTCACTAAGCCAGGTGTAGTGGTGCAGTAGGTGACGCTGTTTGCCTTGCAGCAAGAAGGTTCTGGGTTCAGGTTCCCCCCCCGGGTTCTTTCTGCATGGAGTTTGCATGTTGTCCCTATATATGTGTGGGTTCTCTCTGTGTCCTCACCCTGCCTCTCGCCCATAGACTGGCACCGGCTTGATGGATGGAATTGAGCAATTAATTGGAACATAAATATTCTAAAATAAGCAGTGATATCTGATATGTTAGACTGCGTTTCTAATGGTTTAATCTAAATTTTCTATCCCTGCTGAAGAAAGGGAGGCACACAGCAGGATCCTGCCAACACCATGTTCAGCTGAACACATATAAAGGCCGCATTTTTAGATCTTTAATAGTAAAATAAAACATTTAAAAGCTTTCTTTGTAATTAGTTTATTAAAATCCATTCACTATATTTTTGGGGTTAAAATTTAAAGGCACAGTAGGTTTGTGTCGTCACGGAAGCCGGTTCTCTGACCTATAAGGTTTTTCGTCCAGCGTTCCTCCTTACTTCACTGCTGCCAAAGGGGATGGGTTGAATGCAGAGGAACATTTCTCCAATGTGAAATCAATAAACTTCAATTATTATTATTAATATTATTACTTACTGTATTTTGCACCATATTTATTTTGCATTGCGCTGAACCTTTCCATATTAATGCTCTCTTGCACCATTATTTTTCGAATTGGTTTTCCTTTTTTCCTACTACGTAACGTAATTTGGTTTAATTTCGACTATAAAGTTTGTCTAAGTCTGCTTAGCTCCATCCATCTTTTTCCCATCAACAACAATCCTCACAGCATGATGCCACCAACACCATGTTTCATCATAGGGAATGCCCTGTTTAAGCTAATGAAACAGTAATACATTTCCTTAACAGCCTTTTGCTTGAATGCCATAATGTTACATTTTTTGCTTATTATGGTTTCTGTTAACAACATAAAATAAAAAGAATCTAAGTCTGCCTAAATTAAAGTGAATATCTACTAATGAGGTATTTAGAACTTCCCTATTCTGCCACACTGACAAGTGGGGAAACCATATTTAAAGTTATGTCTACATAATTACACTAAAAACATATAATGAAAGACTCACAGCAGACACATGATGTTCAGCAGCCCAGATCCCAGCCACAGTGACATTGGTGTGTTTGTTTGTGTGGGTTTTAGGAGAGAGAGAGGAGGGGGTGCAGCACAGAAACAAGCAGAAATAGCTGGTCGTTCTGCACAGAGCTGTGGAGCTTTATAGTAGTCAGCTTCCTGATTCCCCTCTCCTCCTGATCAGCGAGTCGGTGACATGCTCTAGCAGCTCCGGTTAGCCTCAGCGCAGGGCTTAAAATCAGTTACACAACAGTAAGAAATATCTCTGATGTCCAATTTATTCACTGATCTTCAACATTTGGCTGATCGTATCAGATCTGAATTGTCATTGAGCAATAGTTTGTTGCCAAAGAGGCTAAATTTCTTTGCAGAATTTATGCTTTATCTGATTCATTCAATTAAATTCAGTTTATTTATATAGCGCCAAATTCACAACACGTCATCTCAAGGCACTTTACAGTTCAACCAGATCATCCAGTCAGATTGATTCAAAGTTTTCTATCTAAGGAAAACCAGTTGATTGCTTTGACTCATTGACTTGAAGGCAATCCCTCACACTAAGCATGCTTGTAGCGACAGTGGAGAGGAAAAACTCCCTTTTAACAGGAAGAAACCTCCAGGAGAACCAGGCTCTTTCATTAAGCGGCCTTTTCAAACTGGATGGTTTTTACCATCATTGAGTGATCCGTGAGGTACATGGGGGGGCAGGGGCGTGCATACATAGACACTAGGTGGTGCTAAAGCACTAGGAAGTTTGCCCTTTATCAACGAAAATGCCCTTTTGAAACTTGTTTTTTTTTAATTATTATTATTCATATTATTAAGATTTTACTGAGGTCGGTTTTTAAATGATATTTAGAAAACCTGAGCCATTAAAAACGACTGAAACAATGCCCCGAAATGAGCCACCTCCTTGTGCACACCCGACCAACCTATCTCTCTTCGTCACGTGAACTCGCGCGGTCGCCCGCAGGGGATGCCAGATGCGCAGCATCATAGCAGTTCTGTAGGCATCTTCAGATAGCAGGAACGGTCGCTGACAGGCTGCTTCTCCCGTGCCCCATTAGCCAGGTAATACACAGATCAAGCAGAATCATTTTGTTGTGCATTAAAATGTCTCATTCAGCAGCACCAAACAAGCATTTTTGCCGACTGGTCACCTGATAAACTAGTTAGGATAGATAAAGCTAGATAAAGTTTTACACTGTAGCCCAAGTCAATGACAGATAACGTGAGGACGACCACATAGGCTACAAATAATTTCGGTAGAGTTTGCAATCGCAAATCTATGTGTTAAGACAGACGTTTTCTGTTGTATAGGTTTTGTTAGGCAACATAAATTAACACATTTTGGTGTCTTTATTGTTTTAATTGTATATTGATTTAGTAATTGCAGCACAATGCCAGGAAAGGAGGGTTAATCGTATTGAAAAATCTTAAAAGCTGTTCACATTTTATTTTTAAGTGGTTTATACAAAATCAGCAGGTATTAAAATAGCTATTATTTTGTAGGTTACCATAAGTCATATCCACGTGACAAGACTTCCAGTCATGTTGCCCTAATAGCCCATTATTTAAACTAATGTGGCATATTTGTTAAAGCTATTATTATTATTGTTATTATTGTCATGATGGTTATTATTATTATATTGTAGCCAGTCACAGCAGGGAAGCTCTATACCATCAACATATAACAGGACAGGAGATGAGGAACAGTTCAGGGAAGACACAGAGACAGAAAAAGACCAGCATGAGGGAGAACAGATGGATGAGGGAGAGCAGATGGGTGAGGGAGAGCAGATGGGTGAGGGAAAACAGGGAGATGAGCAAGATGAAAGAAGAAGAAAAATTAGTCTGTTCTGTTGGTGGTGTGACTTTTTTCCATTGAAAACTCACGTTTAGAGAATGTTACAAATAAAAGTCAAATTTCATTCAACATGCGTGTGTATTTTTTTTTATAATTAAGTGTTCCACGTGCGCTAAAAAGTGCCCTCCCCCCCCTCCTGAGCACCTGCCCCCCAAAATGTCTGTACACGCCTCTGTGGGGGGGCCAAAATATATGATGAAATATATAAATGTGACATTTCCAAACAATAAATGCACGTAAGAGGAAATATGTAGATGTAACATTAACTTATAGTATTAATAAATAAATAGAAATATTGAATAAATCATTAATTTGTAAAATACAGAATTGAAAGAATGTCCCATTGAATAATAAAACAAGATGAATCACATACTTCAATAAAAATAAAAATAAACAATTTGAAAATGAATGTAAAGTGTATAAATAAATATAGCGTCATGTAATAAGTGTTTTTAGACGGTCGTCTGTCTCTTGCTGGATTGTTTTCAGGGTCAGAGTTTGGTGGAGCAATCTGGTGATGAAGATTCTCAGTCATCCAGGTCATAGTCATTCCGTAAAAGTTTAAAAAACAATCCACTGGACTTGGTTTCCAAGATTTGAAGACGTTTCACTGCCTCTCCAGGACGCCTTCTCAATTCAAATGTCTGAGACATTTGGTGGAGCAATGCATGCAGCAGGTAAGAGATGCAAATCGACTTGCTGGATTCAGTCAAAAACGTTACATCACTTTAAAACTTGTTGAAGATGAATTTCCTTTTACTTTATTTTCCGTTTTAAATAACTGCTACATCAGTTTATTGCTATATCTGTTCACTCTTCTGTGTGGGTCAACCAAAATGGGCATTCTAAGCTGACATATGTTGGTCAGAGCGACTCATGCTTCACCTTAGATGATAATACTGCAGGCTGCTTGAGGAGGCCAACAATGCTGACTGGGGGGGAGACATACTGAATGACTTTTAGATAAAAATGGAAAGACGGCAGAAACTCTCTGCTCTTTTTCAGGGGGTTCCTCCCCTGGAGACTGCAGAAGACACAAGGGCCTAATAAAAAGTGAGATCTTCCTGTGCGATTTGTTAAACATGACTCAAATAAATACTGTTAAAGGTATACAGGAGTGCCCTCTCCACCAGTGTTGTAAAAGGTACTGAAATCTCTGAGTCAAGTAAAAGTATAAGTACCTCTCCAAAATATTACTTAAAGTCTTAAAGTATCTGAAATGGCTTGTACTTAAGTATAAGAATAACTGTAAAAAATACATGTACTCAAGTAATGTAACGAAAAGTATAAGTAAAAAGTAAGTGCAGTTTTTTACATTTTTTTTACTGTTTTTTTTACTATTTGTTTTTTTAAATTTAGACAGGCTTTGCGAAAAAGACGTATCCTATTGGTGTTAATGAACAAGCCCAGGCAAGACCCGACTTTGTAGTCAGTAGGTGGGGTCAAAACACTTGCGTTTCTCTCGCTGTTTTTTTTTTTTTTACTTAGTAACTAAACCAAACACTGAAAATGCATCAGAGTAAAAGTATGCAATTAAATTTGTAAATGTAGTGAAGTAAAAGGGAAAGTTCTCAAAAAAATGTATACTCTTGCAAAGTATAAAGTACTCCAAATATACTTAAGTACAGTAATGAAGTATTTTTACTTCGTTACTATACAACCCTGCTCTCCACTTAAAAAAATGCACATGCACAACCCTGTACCCGCTCCCAATGTATCTATTAAATGCATGCAAGAGCATGCACAAGCCCATTTCTCCTCGTGCACGCTCTGTTTAAAAGTTGCAAGTTTGCATCGCTCATACAAGCTTATTTTCCAAAAGATTCGCAATTTTTCCACCATGTCAGACTCGTCTCCAGTAAGTGAAAATGGTTACAAGCACGTAGGACGGCTTTATGTAAACATATCACCAGAATGATTGACAATTAGGAGGACCACTTATTTTGATGATCCACCCGGAAAAAGAACATCCTCCACTATCCGATCCTTTAATACTTAGCCATGTTTCCTCCTTCATGTCCACGATCTGAGAAACAATACCTCCATCGGATTTGGACTGGGTTAAAAGGGTTCAACAAACTTCAGCTGAGTAAAATGTGAGGAGAGTATATTGCTTTCGTGGAAACAGAAGTGTGATAAAAAAGGCTTAACAAAAAGTCAATAAACCAGTTATAATGGACTGATATGCAACAAAAGCAGCTTCAGTTTGTCTAGGAAGGGTGTCCACAAGGTTAAAGATGTATTTATGGTAATACTGGAGTATTTTATTTGTTAGGTCAGACATTGATGCGACTGTGCATGAGAGGAATAGTTGGGGGCATTTCCAAGCTGTTCCCATACGACTTGGAGCATAAAACTAAAACTCGGTATTTTTTGCAAAATCCCAGAAAGCTTGATTTGGTTCAGCTTGTTTCATATTTTAAAGAAAGAGAAAGGGAGCAAATATTTACACCATGTTTTATTTATTCACAGTTCCTTAATATATTTACAGACACTGAGTAAAAATCTTTTTTTTTTGCCATTTAATTTAAGCTTACAGATAATAAAAACACATCTATATTACAGACAAAGAAGTAGCTGAATTCAAATTTGCAAACCCTTGTCCTGGTGATGATCTTCCTCCATCTTTGGCAAAACTGTCCTTTTGTCCTGTAGGTTTCCTTGGTAACCAGGAGACATGATATAAAACAAAATAGGTCCAAATATTGTGATTCACATGGCTTTAGAGAGCTTATACACAGCTCCATGGGCCTAAAATAGAAAACAGATTTCTTTTTTTAAAAAATTAAATACAAAATGTATCTGCTCTACGAGGGTCTTGATGGAAAATCTTTTTTCTAAAAAAGTATTTCAAAAAATACTGTACATGATCACTAATAGATGTAGTTTTTGTAAAGCTGTAATCACCATGGACCTAGAAAATACTCCAGTTCTCCATACGTCGGTTTTCAGTCACAGTTCCGCATTGCAAGATTTTCCCACTTGCAAAATGCAAAAGGAGCTCTTTTAAAGTAAAACGCAACATGAAATAAAGTCTCCATAGGAAACAAGAAAGAGAACTAGAATAGATGTATATATATTTTTCTTTTGCTGGACACATGGACGGAAATAATGCATCTGTAAAATTTCCCACATAAACGCGTTGGGACGTCAAACGGATGCCTGGCGGTGACGGAGGCCGACTCAGAGGATGGTGGTTGAGGCGTGTGTGTTGGTGCCACTGATGGCGTTAAAGATACCCATAGAGTCAGAGAGAGCACTCCTGGTACCATCATCCACAGGGTAGATCTAGAAAAAGTAGATGTTTCAATTCATTACATTTTAGTGGGATATTTGAAATTATTTATCAATTTAACATCCAAATTAGGCGATATATTGTAGATATAACTGCTTTTCAATTTCAATTCTCTCCTAAATTAAATTGTTTTGACTGTTTGGGCAATAAAAGTAGTCCTCAACTTTACATAGAAAGTAAACAAAATTATGAATTTAAAGTTTAAAGTTTAAAATTAAATTTTGAAATTTAAATTCTGCTCTAGTTCAGATTTTAACTAAAATTCACAGGATGTAAAATTGTATTTCATAGATAAAAAGCAAATTCAAAACCTAAAAATACCAACTCAAACCTTAGACATTTTAAATAAAATGTAAACAGAAAAAAAATTTCTTCTGAATCCTTTTATTTTAAATTTTCATAAAAAAAAAGAATTAAAATAATAGTATAGTATAAATCTAAAATTAGAAGTATTTTTCATAAAAAGTTCAAATTCAGTTCTTTATTTTTATGATTAACGCACAAAAGTTTAACTAAAATATGCTTTTGATTTATTTTTTCAGTTTACCTTTATGTATAATTTCAATTTCCTTTTTTAAAATTTCCATTGACTTTTGGGTTTCAAATTTAAAATGTTAAATCAATAATTAATCACAGGGTAATCAAATAACTAAATACACTCAAATGCAAATATTTCTGTCATTTTTTTTCAGATGCTGATTGGTTAAAAAATGGAAACCAATCTATTGTAGTCTGTTTCATTTCAGTGCCTGTTCTGATGAACCACCGCAATTTATGAGAATATTAGAATAGATTTCCGCTTTCATTATGAAAGATTTCCATCAGATACTTTTAGATAATTGGTATGAGGGTTAATAAGAATTTGGAAAATGAATTCCTCAACTCAAACATGTAAAATCTAATACCTGACCCAAATGAAGATAAATGGTATGTTTTTATGAACGGCTTAGAAAAAAGTTGTGCCAAAAACAAAGCACACAGCATTATTGAAGGCTCTGTAGAACTTAAGCTTAGTCGATTAACGATGCAAGGCATGCTCATGCAGGTAAACACGGCAACATAGCGGCAAAGAGATGCATGCAGGCTGAATGAATCATTGCAAAAAACAGACGTGGCTTAAACGTACACACAGAAACACGGCACAGGAGTTTTAAAATTCACTCTGGGACCCGGTTTGAAAAAAAAAAAAATCATATCTTAATACACTCGATTAATTTAAATCACAGCCTAATTAACTAAATCATGCTGCAAATACACATCATCGTCTCGTCGTTGGAGGGGAATAAAAAAACACATTTTCATTCTTTTGCATTCAAATGTATTTATGAAATGACAGCATTACCATCCGATCTTCTCAGCGGCGGCAAGAGGAGAGCAGAAGAAAGACATGGTTAGTGAGTAAAGTTCCCAGCAGAAAGTAGCTCTATGTTAAGGTGCGTCATATGCTTTAGTAGCAACTAAAATGGACGGATAGAAGCATCCTTATTGTTGGATGATTCAATCCAAAGCACGACTGTTTTGCTGAAAATCGGTCTAATAATTATATTGCATAGGACATCTTCTAAGATGATAATTCCTACCTGTTCGTGCATGATGTTGGACAGCTCTCTGATCATGTCCCTGTAGTTAGCCTTCATCTCATCGTGATACTCCTGCTGGTCTTCTTTAATCAGGCGTTCATTCACACCCAGTGCATGGCCACAGGTGTCCACAAACTGCCTACAAATTTTAGAACAAATGCATTGATTCCCTCTGTTATTTCTTTCTATGCAAAATCAATACAGAATAGGGCAAAATTGGGAGGTGGAAAGAAATGAATTCTTAAATTTGCACAAATAATGTGAAAAACTTTGTTTTGTTTTACTACATTTATTACATACTGGTGTATAAGTTATATTATTGGTCTTTTATGTTATGTTTTTTGCCCAGTTTGCATTAAATAAACCCTTCTGTGTATATTTAGACCCTTTACATTTTGACCAGAGGTACATTTAAGACTCTGTAAACAAGGGATTCAATGGAGGGGAGCGACTGTGGATCTCTCAGCAAAGCTATAAAAATAATAAAGAAATATCCAAGCTGTGTTAAAATGTGCAAAAGATATATTTAATTAATTCCAAGAGTAATAAGACTCAGAAATTTCTCAGATTATAGCTTGAATTACAGAGGGATTCAGCTGTTGCTGTGAAGCTGATCAATGCGTGAGAACGCATCCTTACTACTACTGATACTAATAGCAGCAATGCTAAGTTAACTGTTTTTATAGTACATACATTATATATAGATTAATGGATTGAAATTAACAGCTGATAGAATCCAGATTCAAATTCAGATTAAATTCAAATCTAAAAATGATGCACTAACAGGGAAGCAGCTTTCTATGTTTAATTTGCTTTTATTCCCATCAGAGGGTTTTAGCCTGTGACTTTCTAGGCTTGATGCAGAGTCCCTGTTTGCGTTTAGTAACGGCAGCTTTACTGCGAGGCAAGGGTGTAACTTTGCGATGAAAGGTCTAAGGGTGGAGGCTGATGAACCTACAGTTACTCGACCCGAGCGCTTTCATTAGGTTTTTGTATTTTCCAAAAATGAGCTCAAACATATATTTATTGAATGCTTTCCTATTGTTGACAACACAAGAAAACTACAATACACTAATATTTATAGATAGTTAGAGAGATGTCATATCATGCATCCCTAGAAGTACAATTTTAATTCCATCCATCCAGAAAAATATGGATATTATTGGTGGGGACATGTCCACCCCAGTCCTTCAGAAAGTTAAGCCTGTGCGGCGAGGCATTGCAGGACGTCATGTAATTCTTTTACTGCCAGCAGATGGTGACACATCTGTTTATTTCTGCTCATCACACCCACTGCTGGAATTCTATTTAGACTATAAAAGGACCATCTAAACAGTAGCAGGAAGAACACCTGGTTTATATAACCTTATTTTAATATCATCAAATAATAATAATAATTCATTTAATTTATAATGCACTTTTCACCAAAAAGGCCTCAAAGTGCTACAAAAAAGCATTTGTGTTTCTCCTCCATTTTTTCAATCAACTTTTAGCATCTTTTTGAACCCTGCTTTTCTCCATAAGGTTTGTGGATTTAGGGGTGTGTGCAGAAGGTTTTAAGTAATTTTCTCCAACCTCATAATAACAACCACAATTCAGAGTAAAGGGGAACAAACAGCTATGGGTGCCACCACTGGTCAAAAGTAGATTTGCTAAAAAGACATCCTCCTCCTCTCTCTGTACATAATATAATGTCAACAGTTCGATTTGAGTTTTTCCAGAAATCTGTACCTGAAGACTTCTTTTAGCTGTTTGACCTTGTTGTCCGGATATTTTTTGGCACTGCTGTCATCTAAAAAGGCTCTAGCATATGCCAGAGGGCCCGCGTTGACCTGCAAAACAACCAAGGTCAAATTATTTATTATTATTTCCCCTTTCAGCATGACTGAGCCTTCTCTGCCGTACCTGAACACTGATGCTGCCCTGCAGCTTGAGCTGCAGGCGGATCATGTCCACCTCGGACGCTGAGCACAGCAGCCGCAGCTCGGCCACCTTGGCGCTCATCTCGTCTATGGCCACCTCTATGGGGCTCAGGTCGCTCTGGTGCTGGTACATGACTGCGATTCGCTTCTTAACGTAAGGGAAACAGTGGGTTGCTGGGCAGATGAGAAAAAACAGGACATTTTTTAAAAAACTACTACCTCAGGCACTGTTAACCCCTCATACATAGCTACACATCTCTCATCTGTATGGCAGTATTACTACAGGATATTGAACTGTGCTATTTAAATTTAAATAGTCACAAAATATTCGAGTCATGAAGAGAAAACATGGTTATTTGCAGAGCTAGATAACAACTGAACCTTGAGATGCAATGGATAGAAGAGTAATAAACCCCACCTCACCATATCTGATTAGATTTACAGAGGTTTACAGACAAGTGGCACTTTATAATCAACAACAACAACAAGGAACTTGTTTCTGACATCTGATTCCAATGTTACACCGATAAGCAGCGCTGGCCTAGAAAAATGCTGCATCATCATCAACAAAAAATGACCCCAGCAGAACCTACTGGTTAGTATTGTGCGTCTTTTGCACTGCTCCTCCACTCCCCCCTGCTTCTTGCCCGAAACGGTGAACGGCGTCTCGAACACGAAGCGACGGATGTTGTGGCTTTTCTCAAAATCAGTCTTTCGGTCGTCCAGCTCCTTGTCGTCCAGGTAAGGCGTAACATGGGTCACCTGGATGTAGGCATACTTGGAATCCAGGTCTTTAGGGTTGACCTGTGGGTGCAAAAGCAAGAAACGAGGTTTTAGCCGTTTTTTAAACATAAATTTAGTTATTCCTTCATCAGCATAAATTTAGTTAGTTTGGTTTAACGCTTAGTGCTCGCAAAAACCCAAACAAACAATTTTGCACCTATGTTCTTCCCAAGCAACACAACCACATTCCTTTACAGTAACTCGTAAGTAAATGCAACAAAAATCTCTTGAAATTTTTTTTTTTTCCCTTTTATACTTGAAAAAGCCATATAAAAGCACAAAAGGACTAATTGAGAAAGAGATGAAATGAGCGTTTGTTTGGAAGTAGTAAAAGGCCCAAACAATCAGCATCCTGAAGCAACTTATATAAGATTTGTTATTAGCTTAAGTTGAAAGGTAACGCAGATGTTCGTGTTTACTTTCGCCAACATACATAGTAACAACATAATTACCTCAGCCTTGTTTATATAATTGTGTCCCACTTTTTTTAATCTTAAATCACACATCCTCTTCCTTATCAGGCTTCTAGGAACCCTGATAAAGCTGCAATAAGTGCATAAAGTTCGCTAAGTAGATTTGCTTAGTCCTCAGTTCCACCTTGCCAGAATCCTGAATGATCTTGACGTTTTCGGGGCCAAACTTGTCAGAGTAGAGCTTCAGAAGCCTCTGGGAGATTTCAGAGAGCGGGGTAAACTTTGGCTCCTTGTAGATGTATTCCTTTCCGTCCTCATCCTCAAAGAAGCCCTGCAGTAAACGAAGAAATGAAATTATTTTCTATTTATATAGATAACTCTTATTGATAAATGGGCCTCAGATTTTATATAATTCTAACTAAAGACACACTGTTCACTTTTTCCTATACTGTGTTCCATATCCTTCCACTAAGTTACGCAGCACACATATGAGATTTGTTGAGGTTTTTTAAGAACATTTCTCAAATACCTACACATAGAAGGAGAACTAACCTTAAATAAAAGGTGAACAGAGGCTTAAGCTGCTCTGTTTAAATAATAAATACAGTGGTAGTAGGAAATCAGGTAAGTCCATATAAAGACCTAAAAACATTTTGAAACATAAAATCGATGTGGTGAATGTAAAGTAAGAGTAAATAATCTTGTGTTCAATGAAAAGCAGGATTTAATTTTCATAAAAGACACTTAAATGGATTTGTAAACATTTTATACTGAATTTGTAAGAGTTTCAACAACTAAAAAATTATAAAATTAAAAGAAATACAAAGAAGTCATTATGTTTAAACTGCAACCTACAGAGGATCAACTTGGATGACTGTAAAGACACAAAGAGGCGGTCTGCTAATTAAAAAAGCCCGGAGGGATACATTTCATGATCATGAGCTGACAGGAATAAAACTAATAAGTTAATCCCTGCAGTTTTCCATACTTCCATACTAAACCTTAAACTCCTTAAGAAGCGGTGGAAAGTCTCTAATGAATCAAAGTAAAAACACTGAAACCTTTTCCATAAGACGTAGCAGAGCCATGTAGTGTCAGAGACTGCAACTAAATAGTAATTTGAAGTTTTTTATTGCTTATTTAATTATCCTTAACCCTATAATGCCAAATGTATCATATGTGATACATACGGTTTCTGAAATGTTTTGCGTCTGACACCTTTTGCATAATTTAATGGTAAAAACTTTGCTCAAAATCCTATTGTACACAATCAGATATACCTGATAACAGCTGGTAGAAGACTACACAAAAAATAATCTTGACTTATCGCATAATAATAAATTATTAATATCAAAAATGTATTTCTGTTTTTTCTTTTTACATATTTTGTTAAAAGGCCAAATAAGGACTTCAAACCAAAAAAAAGTAATTTTCTGTTTTGTTTTATTCTTGGATCGGGCTTTAAAGGGTTAAAGTGTGTAAATACTAGGGTTGTCGCAAAACTAAAATTACAAACTATCGATACCCAGGAAAATGTTCTATACTGGACACCATTTTTAATACCATGGAAATAAAAAAATGTCGAACAATTAAAATTAGGGGTGCAACTAACAATTATTTTGCAAATTGATTAATCTGTTGATTATTTTTCCAATTAAACCAGGTGAAATGAAACACTTGAGGAGTTCTGGATAGAGCACATTGACAGATTATTTTTCTTTTTTTCAATCTTAAATGGAAAATATTTATATATATTTTTACAATTTTGATATAATTACTGCTCTAAGTGGGTTGCACTGTCAGCTAAAGGTATTTTTTAGAGTCTCTAGAGTCCAGTTAACGAATATTCGATTACTTCATCAGTTGACAATCATTTCAATAATGGATTAGTCACAATTTATTTGACCAATTGCTTCAGCCCTAATTAAAAGCAGAAAAAATAGTTTAATAACATGAAAAACATGAAAAATGTAACACAATTACAATATTTTAAGGTTGTTAGAGGTTTTATTCTTTAAATGTGAAAATAATCTAGAAATCTAAAATAAACAATAGCAAAAATATGCTCTAATTTAGTATAGATGCTTAATTAGTATTATATATGGATGCAGCCTTTGGAATTTAATACTTTTCAGAGCATCGCTATTTTTGACAACCCATGTAAACACTGAATCCACTTTTACCTGATTTAAACACACATCTAACACCAGTAAGTATATCGGTAAGCAACTTGCAGGAATTACTCAAATCATGCAAGATAGCTGGTCTTTCTGAACCACAGATTCTGGCAACTAATAAATTAGAAACCATTTTATTAGACTTCTCTGGGCAAATGAAACTACATGGGCACCAAATATTAAATATCAGTAGAGAATAAAACCTGAAGTTTGTACAATGTGCAATAAATGCAGAAGCTCTAGTTTCGAGGCTCAGCAGATGAAGCCCATCACTGATACCTTGCAAGTACCATCAGTAACACACATTAGCCCAATAACTACTATAGACTTACCGCAGCCTTCGAGAGCAAGCAAAAAGAGGGGAAAAATTGGAATTAAAGAGATGAATATATATATCAGCAATATAGCATATTTTGACCCCATCCAGCTTTAATGGAATGCTTTTGAACCTCACCTGTCCAAAGAAAGCCACTCTGAAGTAAGTGCCCAGCAGTCTCTTTCCAGTATGCATCACTTCCATCACTTTGGTGTAGGCGCGGTGGAGGGTGTCGTAGAGGTGTGTCAGTTTCTGTCCCACATATTAAGAAATGTTTTACATTTTGGAAAGTCACCAAGAAGCACATGAAGGAGGGATACAACTAGTCATTTATGTGAGAAATGAGCTGATAATAGCCATTAGGGAAGCCATTAATCTGATTTACATCTAGAGCTGGAGCTTAAATCCTCTAAAACAATATGGGTCACTGTAATCCAATGTTCTGAATGTCTAAATGAGGATAAATTAAACATTTGTTAAACATCTGAACAGTCAGAGTCGTCACCATTTTTGATCCATCCAAGAGTTATTTTCACTGGAGCAAGAGATCTTTATGAAGGATTTTACGGAGTAGGCGAGAACCACTAGCCTCGGGAGACCATCCTGATCTCGCGAGCTTTCAAGGTTTCACTCGCAGATCAGTCTGGCTACTTTCCGTTAAAGAAAATTTGGAGCCGTTCACCAAACGAACGTCCAATCAGCGTTGGCTTTGAGGCGGGTTGAGGTGTGACGCAACGAGAAGCGCGACAGTTTAGTCTAAAGAACATGGCGGCTTCAGCCGATGAAACTAGTGTTAGCGTGGCTATCGAGCAAGTTTTATCGGAATTACAGAGTATTTCTTCACTGAAAGAAGAGCAAAACACTGCTCTGGAGGCTTTTCTCAGAGGAAAAGATGTTTTTGCTCTTCTCCCGACTGGTTTCGGCAAGAGCAGCCTGGCTTGTGGTTGTGTTTTCGTCGTCGCTCTGTTAGTACGTCATATGCTTCGTTGATCTGATTGGTTTATTTGGCCCGTCTATCACCAACATAGGCCAATCAGCTAACCAGTATTTTCGCCCCTTCCCAAAATTACTTCAACGGAAGGTTTCCAGAAGGATATGTGGAGCAAATCCATCTGGCGGAGTCAGGTTAGAGTACCACTGGATTCAACAGGATTCATGTTACCTCAAAGTCCCTGCGCTGCTCATAGATGGGAATGATGAGCCTGTATACGTCGGCAATAAGTTCATAACGCTCAGCCTTCCACAGGCCATCAGCACACTCCTCCAGCAGCTCCAGCAGCACCTCCTGAACGTAGAAAAAAAATAGACATAAGGTCAACCCTTCTCCTTTACCCAGCTGTTTTACAACAGAAAGGATGTCATAGAGAGAAATATATATATATATAATAATTAAATGGAGAGTCAAAGGAAGACTAACAGTTTATGGAAATATGGTAAATCCCATCACTGACCAGTGGAGCATCACAGATATGCAAAGAGAGAGAAAACAGAAACCTCCTTAAATCCCCTTAGGACAGGCTGGGACTGGTAATCTGTGATATCGGGCATTTTTCTGGTGGGCCGGTCCTAATTTCAGCGTGCGAGGGTCAGCCTTCCTTAAATCATACCGGCCCCAACACTTACTCTCCTGCTGAAGCTCCTACCTGTGACAGTAAATAACTCAAGGAGCTCAAGAAGTAATCCAATGTTAACTACCTAAATGATGCAAGCAGTATGTATAGCCCTTCCTTGTCATGCACATCCTTGTGACGGTTGGCATATGGTGTAATTTTATATTTCTTCAAACTGTAAAATCCTTGCAACAAACTAAATTATAATAAAACTAAAATGCTTTCTTTAAACCAAACTACAATGTTCCTCTTATATTCGGCAAATTTATGTTGTAATAATTTGCAAAAATATGTTGCGGTGCATGATGGGGTTTTGTATCTAAAGGCTAACGTTTCTAACGTGCATTGTCTGGCAGTTTAGGATGGTCGTCTATGGGTAAAAAATGTACTTCTTTAGATTTATGGACTAAGAGATCAATAGACTTTGGTTCAAATTGGGCGAGATTTCGTATATCCAGGCGGTTTATGAACAATTTTTGTGCTGGAAAACGTGAGTCAGTGACATCTGGGCCGGTGTAGATGGAAAAATGCCAGGGCCGAAAATCGTTCCCAGTCCGAGCCTGCCTTAGGACATTGCATTTTTGACCCTCTGCACCAGGATTCATTATCCTTTTTATAGAAGACACTATTTCCTGCACCCAATGACACAGTGTATTCTCATTATCAGTTCGTATGAAATCGTACGAAAAGTTATGCACAGTATTTCGTACGTTTTTGACGTTTTTTTCGTCGTATTTCGTTGTATTTTTACGTCTTGCCTCGAGACAAGATATAAGTGCGCATGCACATCTTACGCACCATTCAATAACATACAATTAACCCTAACCCTCACCCTAACCCTAACATACAAAACAGCAAGCAAACTAGTGAGAGACATCATGAAGTAATTATTGCACTGTCCGTCCCAGTTTTACATCCGTCCGCCGATCTGCTTTTTTCCTCTTTTTCGTTCTGTCTGGCTGCACATGCGCACTGAGAAGTTTTTTCGAGGAAAAACGTCAAAAATGTACGAAATACTGTGCATAACTTTTCGTACGATTTCATACGAACTGATAATGAGAATATGTTGAATGACAATATAATTAAAATAACACCTCATGCAAGTTAAAAGGGGAAAGTTAATATTTTTTAATTATATTTCACACTGCAAAAAAAAGATCTAGAAATAAATAAAAAAAACTTAAATTAATTGTATATGCCCATCTTTTTTGTAGGTAAATAAGATGGTTTGCAAATTTGAAAAGATAATTAGATAGTATGCCCTTGAAATAAGACAATGCAATTGTTTTTTTTTTCTTATTTAAGATGTAAATAATCTTGTTCCATTGGCAAAGTTTCTCACTTACCTCCTGAATTAAAGACAAAATGCACTTATTTTAAGAAATATTGTCTTATTAAGGTAAATTCTTTTTTTTTTTTTGCAGTGTATCCCAGAAACTAGTGAACCTATGCATCGTCATATGCTTTGCTTCATAAAACCTGTAAAGTACATAGTTGATAAAGTACTTTTTAAAGGACATTTAGGATGATGAAAAAAGAAAAACATGTTTAAGGCTTTACCTACATATCTGTCTGTGATTTGCAGGTTTTCTTAAATGCAAGAAGGGCTGTTTTGGAAGGAAAGAGGTTTTCTGCTTTGTATATTTTGGGCAGCCTTGTTGGATTTTTGAATACCATTTTATAACAGATTTACGGTAGCCCCTAAGAAGTATAGTGTGTTTATATGAGGACGTTTTTTTTTTATCACTAAATTTATTAAGTTATGACTTCCTACTAATCACATGTAGAGGAGAAATCACATAATGGACACCAAATAAAAGCTTCGGTATCAGGAGTGAACAGACGGGAGAAAGTATGCTTTAAAAACAAAAATCAACCTTTTTTATGTTGGATTCAGAAATGTTTGTCATCTCTTAGAAATCTCAGTTCTGTAAGGCTGTACATTCGCTACAGAATCCACACAGAGATCACTGCTTAACTAACTCTACCAAAACAAAGAAAAAAAATAAAAGACGCCAAAATTGTCAAATCCAAATTTTTTCCAGTTTTACCCAAAAAAAACAAAAACAAATTAAAAATTCCAAAAGTTTGATCGGTGCAGCTCTAACAGGATACAAATGTACAATAAACACCATTTAGAAGATATAAAAAGTCTGACCTCACTGAAGTGAACATCCTGCATCCCTACATCCTCCATCATGGCCGCCTCCTCATCGATGTTGGGAGTGATGACCCTGAATGCCGAGCAGCCTTGCCGAAACATTCCTGAAACAGAGAAAGCATCTAAGGGATGTACAAACCAAAAATGAGCCAATGAGACTCAAACTGATTTGAGGAAAATTTAATTTAATCTGTTGGGTTTACTAAGCAGGTTACAAAAAGTAAAAAAATAAAAATTGTGATAAGATACAAACTCTTAAATATTGACGTGTGGACAATAAAATTAGTGGTTTTTGGGGTTTGGGCTAAAGAAAAATAAATAGATAAATCACCCAAAGTTCTAGCCGCTCTGCAAAGGTTCTTCTTTTGAGAATGTTCTGTATTATTTTTATTTACATGCACTCACTGGTAAATCATAAAAGTGCAACTTTTCTATTGGCTGGTAGATTATTCTAGAACAGGGGTCTACAACCTTTCATATCAAAAGAGTCATTTTTTCCCCCCGAATCAGACTAGGAAAAAGACATTTAGGGGAGCACAATACTACATGACTATTTAATCAAACACAACCTATCATTTTTATTAAATATCTGTCATAGGGACATCGTAAACAATCAAAAGTGTATTGGTATTTTCAGCTTTTAAAATAATGATAAAACACATAATTTCCAAGCCAATCCAAAAAAAATGGCTCTAAAAACATACTTCTGATTTTTTATGTCATTCTGTTGTGAAGATTCGTTTTAAATATCCTTTATAAAAACACTAAAGCTCCTGACTGGTGTTTGTTATTAAAGTAAGTTGTCCTTTTTTCTCAGAATCTCAGAATTCTGACTGAATTCTGACAATAAAAAAGTCAGAATTCTGAGAAAAAAAGTCAGAATTCTGAGATTAAAGTCATAATTCTGACTTTTTTCCCATACTATACTGAAATAAAAAAAAATAAAAAATCTGTTAACTTTTTTTCTTTTTCAGTGGCCCTAACCGTCTTCTGTATCAGAGAAAGTGGTTGTTAAAAGAAAAAATTAACCCAGAATCATCAGGTCAGGCTTTTTAAAGATCAGCAATAAAGAAAACTGGAGTTAGTAAATCCCTGGTGAAGGCATTTAAAGATTTAAACATAATTCTTTCAAGTAACAGAAGAATAAAGGGTTAGCAGTTTAATGTTTTATAGTTTCTTTACACTGTCTTACCTGTTTCCATTCAGGTAAATCTGAATATTTTTATATTCTCCATACATATTTTTGTGTAAAAACCCCTACTTTAAGGTTCATAAAACATTGTAATGCTAGTGGCTCCTTAGATTTGAAGAATCAGCTATAGCAGTTTAAAATACTTTTATTCTTACTTAAAATGTGGTGAAAATTCACACCATATCCCACAGATTTTCTCATAAAAACTTTAAAACATCACTCCTGTAACAATCATTCAGACTACAATAGTGTTGGTGTTGTTTTTGCGCTCTGTACTCAAACATCCATAAATAAAAACTAGCAAACTGCCTTTAGAAACGGCTGATTTTACCATGTTTAATTACCCCAAAGGTGAGGTTAATCTGTAGACATGGATCAGAGAAAACAAATGCGAAAAACTTTCTATTTCTCCCAAATATTAACAAATGATGTCACTTTTCTTTCATTTCCTCATAACATCCTGACCACTGCTGTTGACTTAAATACCTGCCCCATTATGTGACAGATCTTCGTCAATAAGGAGGCGTAACAGACGCTAAAGTACAAACGTTATCTGTGAAAATGCCCTGATGAAGATTAGAGCTCAGAGAGCAACATGTGACCCTTAGTGTTAGGGTAAGGAAAAGTTCACTGTATATTTGCAGCTGCGATTGAGAGGTATTGATTGTACAATACAATAAGGTCTAATATTCTTGAACATTTGAAAATAAAAAGTATATGTTTGTCTCTGTGTTGCCCTGCGATGGAATGGCGACCTGTCCAGGGTGTAACCCGCCTCTTGCCAATAGAAAGCTGGAGATAGGCACCAGCACCCCTGGTCACCCCACTTGGGATAAGCATGACGGAGCATTTTTTAGTCAATAGTGCAGGAAAATTCCTCTCAGATTAGGCAGACATTATGTACCAAAAAACCTCCTAATTCAGCCCTCCTCTGGATGAGATATTTTGGCAATGCATGCCCCTGTCCTGGCGTAGGCTGCATCCTCAAATCCTGCAACCATGACAACCAGTCAGAGTTCGTAAAGATAGCTTATGAGCACAGAATAATACCTAAGATGAAGGCCGAAGCTTGACCGATGGGCTGCTACAAACCGCTCTGGGCAGCTTATTTCCCCTTATGACATCATAAAGGGCATGATTTTCAAACAAAGCATTTTAAGCACACGTAAGCTAGGAGGTGGAAAGTTTTTTTTTTCCATTTGTGAATCTCCTACACAGGCTTCAGGCCACACTTGACAGTTAAAAAATGTTTATTATATGTATTTTGCATAATGTGGGACCGTTAATATAGCCTATTAAGTTATGTTTTTTTTAATATTGAGTTATATTAATGACAGCTGCATTAAAGAGGAAAAGGGATTTGGATGCATAAAAGCTATATATTCATTTTAAAAAGTGTTTAAAACCAAGAATAAAAACATATTCTCCTGTTACAGAGTAATTGATTAATCAAACTACTAAAGAGAATGTGTAAACATTTACTAGTGACTCAGGTTATTGCTTTTATAATGAGGGTAATAAATGCAATAAAGGAGGGTCAAAGGTTATTATTCTCATGACATTAAGATAACCAAAGTCAGAGAAGTTCATCAACTATTTCCTACACTCACCTTTTCTCCACAGATACTCGGCCACCAAAGCAGCAACATGAACGTAGCACATGGCTGCCTGAGGAGGAGGGAGAACAGAGGTTGGAGAAACATTACATGATCATGATAAAGTGCTGTAAAGATTTACAGATTTATTCTCCTTTTGCATGATCTCTTTGATTATCATAAATTATTTAATTTCCCTTTAGGGTATTTTTGAACTGAATTGAATGAAATCTTTCAGGTAATCAGATAAAGTTAAATATCAGATAAACAAGCTGAGTAAATGCAAAACGTTAAATTATGAAATTATTAATTGGTGGGAAAAGGTATTTAAATATGGAAGAGGATTAGGGCCACTGGAAAAAAAAAAGTTAACTGATTTTTTAATTTTATTTCACTTTAATATGGGAAAAAAGTCTGAATTTAATCTCAGATTTCTGACTTTTTACCCAGAATTCTCTGAATTTAATCTCAGAATTCCGAATTTGATCTCAGAATTCTGACTTTTTTCTTAGAATTCTGACTTTAATCTCAGAAGTCTGACTTTAATCTCAGATGTCTGACTTTAATCTCAGAATTCTGACTTGAATCTCAGAATTCTAAATTTAAACTCAGAATTCTGACCTTTTTCTTAGAATTCTGACTTTAATCTCAGAAATCTGACTTTAATCTCAGATGTCTGACTTTAATCTCAGATTTCTGATTTTTTTCCCAGAATTCTGACTTTATCTCAGAATTCTGACTTTAATCTCAGAATTCCGACTTTTTTCTAAGAATTCCGACTTTAATCTCAGAATTCAGACTTTTTTCCCAGAATTCTGACTTTAATCTCAGAATTCTGACTTTTTCTCAGAATTCTGACTTTTTCTCAGAATTCTGACTTTAATCTCAGAATTCTGAAATTTTCCCATATTTAACTGAAATCAAATTTAAAAATCAGTTAACTTTCTTTTTTTTCAGTGGCCCTAATCTTCTTCCATATTTAAACCAACCAGGCCTTATGAAAATAAACACCTCCTCTTGTTGGAGCATAAATAAAAAGTAAAATTATGGGCTAATCTGATCTCATATCAGGTAATTGAGGGGATCTAGTCAAAGTATGGACATAAATCTACAGGTGATATTTGAATGACATTAAAACAGGCTTTTTATGATTAATAAACACTCTTAATTTAAATAATGTTTACAAAAAAAAGGTTAAGATTTATTTGCAGTGAGGTGCAGTTATCAGCGTGGGACTGCCAGTTATTAGCTACAGGGTCAGGATATATCTGAGATTCCAACAACTTGGAAAACCAAGTAGAGGTAAATAATCCAGGCCCTGATAGTAAAAAACCTGCCTTGTTTTCCTTCATCCTTTTCACTTAACCGCACCGCAAAAACAATCTAGAAATAAGTGAAGATTTCTTAAATTAAGTTAATTTAACCTTAATTTGAGTAGACAAATAAGAGGATTTGCAAATGGTATGAGTATTTTTACTCTTAAGATAATAAGATAAAAATGCACTTGAAACAAGATAATGCAGTTGTTTTTTTCTTATTTTAAATGTAAATTGTCTTGTTCCATTGGCAAGTGTCTCACTCCCTCAATCCGATAAAAAATGCAGTTATTTTAAGAAAAAATGACTCATTAAGATTTGAATTTTTTGCAGGTAATTAGTCCCTCGGGTGATTAGTCTGCATTGTGGTGCTGGAAATCGAAATGGGTGGATCTGATCTCTGTGAGGTCCTTTTACTTTCTAGACCGGAATTATCCGCCCCTGAAACCAAGCAAGTGAGGAGCAGCGCTCCAAGATGTGTCAAATTCGTACCTCAGAAAGGTCGCCGTTCTTGTTGTGGATGCGAGCCATGCTGTCCAGCCAGGTCTTTCGGAGCTCGGGGGTGCTGGTGTAGGACTTGGCCAAACTGTACTGGAGGTCCACCAACATCTCTGGGTCGTTCTCATGCTCCTTCATCTGCTCGGTGGCCATCAGCACCGTCCTGATGCGTTTGGTGAGATCCTTGACATCTGATGGGAATGCTGTGTGCTGCCAGGGGCAACAGTATCAAAGGTATAAAAGTTAAAGATGCAATGAAACAAACTTTATCATGTTTATTCTGAATTAAACCTTATCCCAACAACAAGCACAGCTTTTAACACAGCTTACCTTTATGTTCTTGTCACTATTTGCACAATTATTGATAATGGAGAGAGACTGCTGGAAACGTGTGCTCCCAATTCCAATGACATCAGCTATAAGCTGGCTAACCGCTATCACCACCTAAAAAAACAGATTCATAAAATGAACCTCTCGTATTTTTTAAGAAGCAGGGCCCTTCTTGCGAGGTGCTTTGTCTCATACCTGCAGGTGGGTTCGCACAAAGGACTTGCGGCCCGTGTAGTCGAAGTTACTCTTCATCAGGAAGTAGAGAAGGTGGGCCGCATCGCTGCGGATGGAGCTCAGCTTGGAGTTGCAGCACTTGAGGATTTCATAGCAGAGTGAGGCGCACATGTCGGCCCTGCCGTCGAAGAACGTGCATGGAAACTGGAAGACATGGGTTATGGAGGACTGGGATGATAAATAAGAGGCGACTAGAGAAGTGTTTAGAGTGAGAAAACAGGGGTCGACACATTCACCTTAAAAATGAAGGTCCTGAGGGAGGTGAAGATCTGTTTGAGGGCCGCCTCTGACTGAGGGATCTGCAGGAAGCAGAGATGCACCTGGAAGACCTTCTTCATCAGGGGGTTGTGGCCCAGATCTGAAATCAGCTGTGTCTGCGAACAAACAGAGTGTGTTATTTGACCACTAGCGAGTAACGTCACAGCTCCTGCATGCAGAGGGTTAACGTGCTAGTAAATGACACCTTGAATCCCATGATGAAGGTGCTCAGCGTGTCCAGCACGGTCAGACAGACCTCCGTAGACACGTTGGCCTCCAGCAGGCACTGGCTGTTTACCTCTGCCTCTGTTTGGGAGTACACTGAAAACACGCAAACATCACTTTTAATCTTTAACTCTTTTGTTTTCATCTCATCAATTCGAATTAAAAGAATCAGGAACAAAGGATCTGTTTTAACTCTTTACTGGAGTAAGCGGTAACCATTTCTAACAACAAATAGTAACGTTTTCATGAGATTCTAATTTTTTAACTCTAAGTAAAATATCAAATCTGCAAAACTGCCTTTTAATATTATTATTGCTATATTGTAGTTGCAAAAATTTTTTTTTATTCTTTTGAGCAGTTCTGCATGATTTACATACTTTGTTATGAACTTTAAAGCCTGTTGAATGTGATCCCATTTGGGGTATTAAGATCAAACAGGATGGGGTATTAAGATCCACCATTTTTTATTAAAATAAACAATAAATATTCATATTAAAGTGCTTAAAATAAAAAATAATCTCTTATAAATGGGGAAAACCAACTACTTTGGTTGCCAGTGCTTTTTGTATTATGATTACATCACTGGTTAATTGATTTTAGAAACATTTCTATAGTCAACCAATTATTACACTGGAAAAAATTGAAATGTAGATTGGTCATGTTTTCTTAAAATAAGTGCATTTTTTTATTGAGGAGGTAACAGAGACATTTTGCTAATGGAACAAGACAATTTACACTTAAAATAAGAAAACTCAATTGCATTGTCTTATTTCTAGTGGATATTATCTAATTATCTTATTTTAAGAGTAAAAACATTCATTCCATTGGCAAACTGTCTTATCTACCTACTCAAATTAAGGGTAAATACACTTAATTTAAGAATATTTTACTTATTTCTAGATCGTTTTTCCAGTGTAGGCTCATGAGTCAACTCTGACAACATTTTGTGGGTCAAAGGTTAAAAAGTTTGTGATCCTCTGCTCCAGAAGACCTGGGGGAACTATAAGACATCATATTGGGAACATTAGTGGTGGCAGCATCATGCTGTGGGGAAGCTTTCTGCAGCGGTGACAGGAAAGCTCGTCAGAAAACCATTGTCATTCCACTCCCACATTGTGCACTACTTTATCAAGCTCTATCGAAAAAAAAAGAAGAAAAAAATATATTTTTTTGAAAATTTGTGAAACAAAATTGCTGAGATATGAGGATCTCTGTAAGAAATTACAACTAGATACATATTAAAAAAATATGTTAGAATTTTTTTTTAAATGAGTCGATATACTAGAGAGAATCAACCCAAATCAATGATTGGGTGCTATTTAACACTTTATTAAAAACAAAAATAAAAAGACTGCTAGAAAAATTTATTTTAAACTTAATTTGCATTCAGAATTTTTTTCTTTTAGTAGTAACATCATGATACACTGAGGGAGGGAAACATTGTAGTCATGAGAATATTATGGCTGGACACTTGCAGGTTTTCTATATTACCAACTCGTTATAGGATCTAACATCAAATGAGTCCAGTTTCTTTGACTCGATGTTTCAACTTTAAAACCTTATAATTACAAACTAGCTGAAAATAAACCACGCTAGAATAAAACTGCAGACTACTCCTAGCATTACCTCTTATGGATTAAGGTTACATTAAATGACTATTTCAAATGAAATTTCTTAAAATGTATAGTTAATCGAAAAGAATAAAGAAAAAAAAATGTCTGTATAACATTTCCATATCAATTCAATTCAGTTTATTTCTATAGCGCCAATTCACAACACACGTCATCTCAAGGCACTTTACAGTTCACCTGATCATCCAGTCAAATTGATTCAAAGTTTAATATCTAAGGAAAACCAGCTGATTACATCGACACATTGACTCGAATGCAATCCCTCACACTAAGCATGCTTGTAGCGACAGTGGAGAGGAAAAACTCCCTTTTAACAGGAAGAAACCTCCAGCAGAACCAGGCTCAGTGTGAGCGGCCCTTTGCCGAGGCCGACTGGGGTTCAAGGAGACAGAAGCAAAGATACAGAAAACAGCAATATCATAAATTTAAGTAACAAATATTAATCAGTGCCATATGCATCGAGATTTATCTGGATCTAGCTTACTGTTATTGATGGTGTGAGCATTCTCCAGAGCTCCCAGTTGCTGCAGACGGGCGTGAAGGATCCCTGCCCTGTTACGAGACACAGGCAGAGTCAAAGACTTCCTGTCTGCAGCTACAGGTCCTGCACCCTCCAGACTCCTGATAGGAAAAAAACACACCATAGCATTAAGTTTTCCCATAAAATAGAAATTGCTAATCACATTTCGTCAATCTGTCATTTAGTCCGTGTTTAATGTGCAAACTAAAAAAAAAATGCAGCTGATAGATTAAAATCTGGAAAAACATGTCATGCAGTGAAGCAGAGAGGAAGAAAGAATAAAGCTCTTACCCATGCAGGGGAGGGAGGGCTAGGACCCACAACGATATTCGCAAAACAACTCGGCAGCAGTGTTACAGATAAAAGAAAGCCGAGAGCTAAAGTTTAAAACATTCTCCTGAGAGAAATTAGATTTATAGATGTGTTATTGCAAAGAATACAAGCAGAATTTGTTTAATTTGAAGAATTAAAAGAAAAAACATGTAATCGGTTAGACATTACCTGGCGATGGATCTTTTTCCCATGTATCTGAACTGATGGAGGCAGATTCTGCACAAAGAACAAGAAATTTGCTTCATGAGGAATTATTAGCAGAATGCATTTAGTACAAATACGAACTCATAATAACAAAAAAAAATTGCGCCCAATCTCTAGCATAACACCATCCTTTCTGATTGATTTAAAGCAGTAATAAAGAACATTCAGCTTTGGTTGATTTTGGCTCCCCCCAGTGGACAAAAACTGTATTGTTTGGTTGAAGGAAGACAACATTTCCCATGAGGGACAGCGCATTGCAAGGAAAAATCCTGATCTGGTCACACTTTTCTACTTTTCTGTTACCAGTGGCTGTGTGAAAAATTAAAAGGGATGAGGTAATGAAGCTAACAGTGGTGAAACAATGTCATATGACGATGATGTAAATAAGAAAAGTTTAACTTTGGTTTGATACCGTATTCTTGCATTGATGTACTAACATGAAATGTGAGCTGAGAGCACAGAATTAGTCGTCAGTTATATTTGGTGGAAGCCGATATTTTTAGAATGACTTCTTTTTGTTGCATCACTAGGACTTAAACAGATTTAGAGATAATTTTCATGGCCTGGTGGAACTGTTTTTGTACGGAAGAGGATTAGGGCCACTGGGAAAAAAAAAAGTTTATTGATTTTAAAATTTTATTTCAATTTACTATGGGAAAAAAGGCAGAATTCTGACTTTTTTCTCAGAATTCTGACTTTAATCTCAGAATTCTGACTTTAATCTCAGAAATTTTGATCTTAATGTAGATGGGCACCAAGGAAGAGATGTAGGAGCACTCCGCTTCACTGACAAAGAGGTGAGTTGTTTGAGAGGGCCAGTGACACATTGGTGGAGAATGAAGGAATTAGGCAACTTTTTACGTACCCGAGGGGTCTCCTCATTAATAGAGGAGCAAGTCTCTAAAACAGACGTGGCTATGGCTTGATGCTAACATGTTTTTTTTATCTGTCAGAATTCTGAGAAAAAAAGTCAGAATTCTGAGAAAAAAGTCAGAATTCTGAGATTAAAGTCAGAATTCTGACTTTTTTCCCATACTAAACAGAAATAAAATTCAAAAATCAGTTTGTTTTTTTTGTTTTTCAGTGGCCCTAATCCTCTTCCATATTTTTGTGATGACAAGGTTTTTCTAAAACCACCCTCAAGTCTGCCTATTTTGTATCCAGGATGTTTGGGATCTCCAGACATGTTATTTGCTTTTATCTTAGGTTGTATCCATTTTATGTGTCAAAAAACAAAATGCATTCAATCATTCAACGCTAATGTTTGTTTATTCCCAAACTTTTTTTTTTTATTTAAATAGTATTTTAGGTGAATTACATGTTCTGTACTGCATTTTGCTAGTTATGTTATGTTAAATTGTTTTTAGGTAATATATTGCTGAATATAAGTTTTGGGATACTTCCAAAATGCCTTTTCTGGTTCTTACAAGTTTTAGACAATGTTTATTTCTTAGTGAAAGATCATTCATACCTTTGACATACTCAGGGTTAAATTAATCTTATCCAATTTGATCACCATAAAGCTGGGAGTGGAAAAATGATAAAGCCGTTTAGCGATTATCAGAATTATATCTCTATACAGCAGCTTTGTGAAGTTTAAAAATGCTAAAATCTTGCTTAAGTTAGCATGGCTGATTTAGCATTTCCATCATTGACAGCTATCCTAAATGGATTAACATAGCTGGCAACCTAATAGACTTGAAATATTTATTCCTAAATTATACTTTCATTTCCAGCTTTTAATTTCCTTTAAAATTGAATACAGGCTGTTTGATGCTTTAGATTTTTGTATTTGTTGTTCTATTGGATAACATGTTGGTACAATAACTGATTCATTGCTTTCTGAATCTCTAGTGTTCACAGTGTTTATTAAGATTTTCTCTCATAATAAATGATAACTTCATTACAAAGCATCCAGGAAAAGAAATGTTTGATTTTGTTGAATTTATATGTTAAAATCACTTAATAAGAACCGAGCTGTTGTTCAGGGTTAACATCAAGTTATGTCTTTTGAACCAATATCCCTCTGTTGCATTTTAAAGCTGTTTTTTCCCCACCGTCTACCAGTGGAAGTCAATACCTGCACTTACTCTATTAGAGTAAAGAAGTCCGTTAACTCTGAGGGGGCTGCTTTGTTCCAGTAGGAAAACAGGGCCTCTAAAGTTGGCAAAAAGAAAACAATGAGAGAAAGGACAATTAATAACACCAGCCAGGATCAAAATAAAGTTTAATACAGCAGTTTACAAAGTATTACTAAATCTTGACCTTCAGTGTCTTTTATGGGATCTTATCAGACATACCTGAATAACGTAATGTGGAAAATATATGGTTTTTAATTGAACGGATGCATAGGGTCATTGTTCAACGAGAACCAGAGCCCTGTTGCTGTTAAATTGCTCCCTTCATGATACTGCCACCTCTGTACTTTTACTGTAAAGTTTCTTCCTTCTTTTCCTTCAAATGTTACTATGGTTATTATGAAAGAAATTCTCAGTTTTAGTTCTATGCATTCACAAATTAAAGTCTCTCTCCCTGCAAACTATAATCTGTCTTTCTAAGGGTGGTTTTGATTAACTGCTTCCTCCTTGCTGAATGCATTTAGTTATGGATAATGTTTCTTTCTTATCTTCCTGCAGCTTTTTCAGAAGGGCTTTTGCTCTCTTTCTGGGTTTTACCCAAAAGCATGCTTATCTCTGCAGGATAGAAATAATCTCCTTCTTAAACAATATGATTTACAGCCCTCCTCAATGTGTTTGTGCTTGTTGAACAGATTAACGATTAAAAAGATGAACTTGGGGTGCAAAACCCTATTTCTTATGAATTTTTTTAAATGATTTTTTCACAAGTAAGGAGTGTGCTTGTGGTTTTAAGTTGCCACTTGCAGTAGAAGCTTAAAAAAAAGCTTTGGCATCATCACCTAGGCTTTCTATCTTGCTTAGTAAATGAAAAAAAAAAAGATCTTAAAAATATTACCTTCATATGGAGGGGAATAGTTTTGCTGGATCTCACTAAAGTATTGCGAGATCTCGCAAAAGTTTATTTTTTTGCGTGATCTCGCAAAAGTTTTGCTGGATCTTGCAAAAGTTTATTTTTTGCGTGATCTCGCAAAAGTTTTGCGGGATATCGCAAAAGTATTGCGGGATCTCTCAAAAGTTTATTTTTTGCGTGATCTCGCAAAAGTTTTGCGTGGAGTTTTTTTAGTCTATACATTTTTTCTTTAATGTATAAAGTTATTTACTCAAGTCGGTTTATCGTATAAAATCCCATTAAATACACTGTTGTTTGTGTTTTTTAAATGCTTAAAAACAAATAAGGCACTGACTACGGTCCTACCCTCTGACATGCTCTTGAGGATGTGCAGGAAGCACATGAGCAGCTTCCCGATCTCATCTCGGTCCAGTTTGTCACAGCGCAGCACGCCGCTTCCCACCGCTGACACACACTGGCTCTGATGCACACCGCAAAGAAAACAAAAGACAGAAAACAAATGTTGGTATTTGATGAGAAAGATGTAGAGAGAATAATATCTGTAGAGATCACTCAAAAAACAAACAGGCGAGAGGATAAAAGAGGCAAAAAAGTTTACTCTGCTGCTGCAACATCACCTGAAGCAGCTTGGAGTGGGAAACACACACTGTGCAGATATCTGCCCAAACCACACCAAAGAAGTGCAAACGCTGCAGATACTTAATTATAAGACCATCAAGACTCTGTAGAGCTAGAAGCCAGAGCTGATGGTGGAGAGCCAGCAAACGTCAAACTGAGTACTTGTATCGGTACGTTTTCCTCATGACTTCCATCCATTCCTTGGTGTGCAGCTGCTTTCTGATTCTCACTGTCTCTGTCTAGCAGCGGGTCAGACAGAGGCCCACTCAGCAGAGAAAAATCCATAGTGACGCGCTTCGCAGCCCGGTTCGGAGGTGGAGCTCGCTCCTCTGGGTCCAGTGGGAGAGGAGGCACGTTGACAGAGTGCCTCCTGCTAAATTTCTCTCTTTGTTGCAGTAGGGGGGCCACAGAGCGGGTGTGTGACCTCTTTAGGAAGGGGGCGCCAATGTAAAAGATGAAATGAGTCAAAACAGGATGTGGGGAGAACTTGGAAACAGATCTGAATTTAGTGCATCAATGTTTTTACTCCACTTCTATATTCTGTGATATTAAAAGCACAAGAAATATGGCTTTATGTGACAAACAATCACAAAGTGGTGAAAGATTCTAGAAAGGAAAGGAATGATCTATGGTTTTCAAAATCTTTTAAAAACTGGAATTCATATTTAGCCCTCCTTAAATCATAGCAGCCCCAACACTTACTCTCCGGCCAAAGCACCTACCTGTGATGATAAATAACTCAAGGAGCTCAAGAAGTAATCCAATATTAACTACCTAAATGATGCATGAAGTATATATAGCCCTTCCTTGTCATGCACATCCAAATGGTGTAATTTTCCATTTCTTCAAACTGTAAAATCCTTGCAACAAACTAAATTATAATAAAACTAAAATGCTTTCTTTAAACCAAACTACAATGTTCCTCTTGTATTCGGCAAATTTATGTTGTAATATTTTGCAAAAATGTGTTGCGGTGCATGATGGGGTTTTGCATCTAAAGGCTAATGTTTCCCGTCTTACGTGCATTGTTGCCAGGTTTGGATGTTTCCAAATCTTGCAGTTTAGGATGGGCGTCTATGGGTGAAAAATTTTTTTCTTTAGATTTATGGCCTAAGAGATCAATAGACCTTGGTTCAAATTGGGCGATATTTCGTATATCATGACGGTTTTATGAAATTTTTTTGGCCTGGAAACGTGAGATAGTGACATCTGGCAACCCTGCCGATGAGGTGAGTGTGGATGTTATGCAGCAGCAGTCAGTGTCGCGTCTGTGTTAATAATCAAAGCCTTGGAGATGGTTGTCATGTGATGGTTAAACATAGATCTGGGAAAAGTTTGTTACCAGCTGTGTACATCTAGGGACTGAAACATGTGCTCTTTCTCTGCAAAATAGCTCAAGTTCAGCCAGATTGAAAGAGGAGCGTCCATGAAAATCAATTAGAAGTATTTCTGTATTTTCTTTCTGTGATGAAATCTGGACTTTCCCACACATATTGATCCAAATGCTTCCCTTTAGGAAGTGACTGTATATTTTAGATTTTTTTTAGTAGAAAAAATTTTGAAAACCATTCATCATTTTTCCTTCTTGCTCACAACTATGCACTACTTTTAGTTGGCCTAAAACATAGAATGGAAGAGATTAAATTGGCATTTGTAGCTTTAGTGTTTGTTTTTCTGGAACAAACGAGAAAAAGTTAAGTTTTTTTATTCTTTTTAACATTTTTTTATCAACATTGGAGAGTAGTTTACATAGTGAAGCTGCTAAATGAGCTTTTTAGATCCTAAACGTGTGATGCAGCTGAAGCCAGACACACCTTCTCCAAGGAGTTGTTTTTGTCGCTGCTCTTTTCAACAAGGCTGTTTGCAGAGTCGGTGGAGACCAGAGAGCCTCTGCAGTCTTCGTGGTGAACCGAGCTCACATTTGGGGTGGAGCTGTGAGGCGAGGCTAACGGAGAACAATATATAACAATGTTTGCAGGCATATCATAGCCAAAGAATTGTAATTTAGTTTGAGGAAGGCAGCGAGGAGTCACCTGTGCCAGAGATGACCCCGAACACATCTTTGTGCAGAGCATTTTCTATGCAGCTTCCAGGCTTTTGAGGCGTAACCATGGAGTTTGGAACCAGGGAGTCGTCCCTCATGTTCTGAGACAGAAAAAGAGCAAACGAGTGAATGTTTCACCCAGCTGTTCTTCAACTACGATGTGTAAAACAGAAAAATTAGCTGCAATTTTGATTCCATCCTTTAGGAGCCAAGCTTACATTCTGGTTATTGAGAGGAGGAGAGTCCTTGATGTCAAGCCTGGAGACGTTTTCCTGAAGGAGTCCGAAAAGAGGGAGGTAGAGCGTAACCAGCCTGGCTTGGTGGCTCTGATTTAAAACACAAAACAAAACAGCGTTAGCTGCGGCTCAAAACCCCTTTTACAAACCAACAGAAAATGAGGGTTTTTCTTTCTTTTATTCCTATATAATTATTAAATATGTTCAGCCTATGAATCATAACTGGACTTTTTAGAAACTTTTTAATAAAATGTTGATGAAATGTAGTAGGGGGAATATGTTGGTGCCAAAATTATGTCAGCAGCCATGTTTCCATTCATCTGAAATTTTATGCATAAGCGAACTTCAAAAAGTTTGAAAAGGAAAAAAAGGAAATGCACATTTTTGCTGTGTTTCCATTTGGTTTAAATCAACTTAACAAAGCACCGCAAAGGCGTCCTACTTCATCGTCCACATTACGTTCACCAGGTGGGTAAGTTGTTCTTAGGTTAACATGTTAGCTAGTAATGGAGATGTTGCTTCCAGCCATGTTAAAGTTAATGCAGGAACATCTAGGAAGATGGCGACATCAGAAACAGCTGATCAGTCATGTGACGTAAATATACACTACGACAGAACTGATTTGAAAAAAACGGTTTCCATCTTCCGTTTTGTGCATCAACCCTTTTTCACAAAAGCCATAAAAACCACCTCAAGTGAGCGTAAAAACTTTTCTTGCAAATTTTAGGGAGTTTATCTGAATGTTGCAGTTTGCATCAAGCTTTTCTGATGTGATACTTCTAAATGTCATTCCAAATAGAAAAAAATAAAAAAAAAATCCACTGGAATTGGTTTCCAAGTTTGAAGATGTTTCGCATTCCATCCAGGAAGCCCTGTTTTTGTTTTGAAAACATGCAAATTAGAACAGACGAAGGGGTCCACCCCTTTGGAATGGGGGTCCTTTGGCTTCTTTTGTTACACTGCAATGCCCCATACCCATCTAAGGGTCTGAAAGGTCAGTCATTAAAGGGGATTATTGGACTGGCTGAATAGGCGAGGTCCTCCCCTCTCCTATGTGGGGCTGCGATGATAACAGGAAGGGATCAACTCAATTGCTGCGTTGTAAGTTTTTGAAAGCTTGAACCTCAGTCCACCCGCTCTGTTTAAGATTGTTTTTCTTTCTTAACATAGATGGCTTCCTTCACTCCCCTCTCAAACCACCTATTTTCCTTATCAAAATTTTAATATTCTCGTCCTCAAAAGTATATCCTTTGTCCATAAGGTGTAGATGTACCGCAGAGTCTTGTCCAGAGGAGGTCGCTCTTGTGTGTTGAGTCATGGTCTGTGGAGAGGTTGCTTGGTTTCTCCAATGTAACGATCAGAGCATTCCTCGCTGAACTGAACTGCATAAACCACTATGCTCATATTTGGTTTGGGGGTTTTGACCTTAGGAAGCACTAGCCTCTGTCTAAGGGTCTTGTTAGGTTTGAAATGTGCTGGTATTTTGTGTTTGGAGAAAATCCTCTTGAGTTTTTCAGAGACTGCAGCTTTTCCTGACATTTTGAATTGAAGAAGCTTCCTGGATGGGAAGCGAAACATCTTCAGATTTGGAAACCCAGTCCAGTGGATTGTTTTTAATTTCCTTTTTTTCCTTGTGGAATGACTACGACTTGGATGACAGGGAACCTTCACCAGCATACTTCAAACTGCGCTTTTGAAAAAGCTGATGGAAATGCACCTATTGCCCACATGTAAATGTATCCTATGTTTTGTTTGTTGTTTTAATAACTTTCAAAGTTAAGAGAGGAACCACTTACTTTAGCAGCGTAACGGTCGTCAAACGTGTGTTTGATCATTAGCCCCTTCAGCACCTGGATGGCGATCTGCCGGATGTCTCTGTGCTCCTGAAGAGCCCCGCCCACCTCCCGCAGCAGTAACCCCACCAAGAAGTGGTTTCTGCAGAAGTCATCGGTCAGAGAGTAGTCCAGCGTGAGATCTGCAGCAAACGTATATCAGCTGATTTATCTTCTTAGCGACGGGGACGTAAAGCAAGAAAAAGGCCGTCTGTAGACCGACTCACCTTGAAATCTCTGTATTCGGCCTTTTCCAAACGGCATTGGTAGGTTTAGAGGCACGTAGTGCTCATGGTTGCAAACCACCCGTAGGAACTCAAACTTGAATTCAAACAGAGTCTGAGAGGAATATAAGATAAACAACTCTTTAGGGCGCCAAGAAAGCTTTAAATCTGGGAGGAAAGTCTTCATAAAATACAACAAAAATGGCACCTTTGGGTCTCCAGGCACAAAGCAGTTCATGTAGTTATTGATCTGCTTGAATACAAAGCCTCTGTCCATGAAGGTGAAGCAGCGCTGGATGTAAAGAGGGTAATAAATCAAAAATATTATCTAAAAAAAAATGTTGAATATAAATATTTCCTGCAGAGGAGTTAGAAGGAGGACCGACCTTGATAAAAACGGCCAGGCTGTGATTGGCGTTGCGAGCAGCATCGAGATTATCCTTGTATTTCTGGGTAATGTGTGGCATCAACATGTTGACCAGGGTTTCCACAGCATGGTAGAAGGAGGCGGAAAAACGCTGGTTCCTAGAGAGCTGGGGACAGGAAACAGGAGTTAAGCTTGTTTGGGAGTAACTCAGGAAGAAGAGGAGAGTAAACGACCTACCTTGACCTTACCGCTCTCTAGGAGATAATAAGCCATTGATTTCACCAGAGCCTCAAAGAAATACCATGAGTGCTGTAACAAAAGATTCGAGAATTGGTGTTGGACTTTAACAGCAAAAAAAAACACCAAATACGTCTGATGTTTTAAGTGCACTGCATTTCAGTATTTGCTACAGTTAAATTTTGCTTGAAATATTGTAGAGGTTGTTCTTTATAAGACAAAAGAAAAAAAAACTCAAGCAAATATGGAGTTGCATTTGTTACATTTCCACGTTTTTCCTTCCACTCAACTTTCCTTACTTTTTCATCTTACCTGCTGTGGGGGTATAGTAATCCCTGTTATTTTGCAGCCTGGCTATAACATTATATTTCTGGATAAAAATATATGTTTAACTTTATATTTCATACCGGTTTTGAGTCATTGAAATTACAAGAAACAGGTGCTTGTATATGAAAGGTCCATGATGTTCTAGTTTGCTGAGATGTAGACCTACGTTTACTCTGCATTGTGACCAGCCGTTTTAATATAACAATGCAGCTTTCTTAGTAATGAGAGCAGATGTTAGGGCTGGAATTACTAATCGCATTTCGAACTTAACCGCAATTAAAAAAATTGCTATTTCCACATTGTAGCGGCACTCAATTATTGGTCAAACTACATTTTACAAGACACTCTGTTTCTAACTCCACAACTTTAGGTGGCAGTTTGCTTCCAGAGAGAAATGAAGAGCTGCTGCTAGAAGACAGATCCATGCATGTAAGCAAGAAGTAGAGGAGAAAAGCACCGCAACAATGGACTGTGGACAAGAGAGCATTTAAGACCATAAAACAATGAAACAATATCTCTGTACTCTGTACTTTACGATCAAATCTATTCTGCTAAAAAGTCTATCGGTATTGATAAGGAAGACTGTTATATTTCTTGTTAGAATAAGATCTCGTCTACAAACACGATTATAGGGGTTATTGTGAAGCAAAAAAAAAGAAATACAATAAAATTTTTGGAGTAAACTGCACAGGAAAAGTAGAAAAGATGTTTTGACAAGCAAAAGAACATTAAAGCTTGAAATTAACAACATATACACATCAAAGTTGGACTGAAACATTGTGAAAAACTCAGATTGATATTATTATTAACTCTAAAAACATGTTTTTGTTATGGTTTTTCACAGATAACTTGATGAGCGAGCAACAATTTCAGAGCCTCCTCATTCAGAATATAAATTTACCTTTTAAGGAAGTTCTAATTAAAACTGGAAAAGAAACCATTGTATGAAGATCAGGTAATCAGGAAGGCTGAGTCCATTTTGGATAATTATACCCATCCCCTACATAACAAATTTCAGTTTCTGCCCTCTGGTTTCCGTTTTAAATACCCACCAGTTCGGACCAACAGATACAAACACTCCTTTATTCCCTCTGCTCTTCAGCTGCTAAACTCTACCAGGAAAAGCAGATAGCCATATGTTACATGCATTCAGGCCTATGCTCTCATTCATCCCCTGCACTGCACATATTTATTTATTTACTTTTTATTATGTTTTACATTTCTGTCTCTTTTATCCACCTTACTTTTATCTATTTAAATATTTATGTGTTTCTTCTTTTATTTTTTATGTGTGATTTGAGAAATGTGAACATGTGTGTGAAAAGTGTACTACTACTGCACAAAAATTGCCCATACTGGGACAAATAAAAGCTACTGAACTGAACTGAACTGAAAGCTACTATTAAATATAAAAAAGTCTAAGTCATCAACATAAAGTGATATTTTATCTCCTATGTGACCGTTCCAGATGCCCTGAATGTTCTAAAAGCAAAAGAGAAATGCTGCTGAAGCTAGATCAAATGACAGCTTCCATTGTCTACGGCAGCTGTGTGTGTTGGGTCATGGGGGTATGGATAATGCAGCTGTCAGCAAGCTGTAGGGTTCACCCTAGATCAATCGCCAGTTAGTCAAATGACAACATAAACACTATACGCAGACAAATATAAAATATAAAACCTTATATATCCAGTATGTTGTTTTTATTGCATGGAAATGACTAATATGATGGCAGTATATGGGGGGTTTAGGAAAACTACAAACATCTACACAGTTTGTGGCTCCATGTGGTGCAGTGGTAGAGCAGGCGTGTGTAAAGCAGAATATAAAAACATGTTTGGGTTACCTTTAACAGCTTGTTGCTTGTTAAGAAATCTGTGGAAGGCTTGAGGATGGCCGTCATGGCTTTAGCCAGCTCCTCATGAACTGTTCTCAAGCAGATGGAGGAGTACGGCTCTGGCTTAAACACAAACTGAGAGGAGAAACAGGAGTGAGGACTTCTTATCTGTTACGTGAACACACTTAACATCATTATCAGTGACAAAGCTTCACCTTGATGAAGGATCTCAGGTAATGTTCCAGTCCTTCCTCGTGGCACTGTGCCACTACGTGAACCATAACCCTGAAAAAACATGAATAGGGGGAAAAGTGAGAAAGGAAAGAGTGCCTCATATTTCCATCTATTGTGATAAAAAATGTTAGCATGTGATGAATTTATACAAAAATGGCAAATGCAGCTTTTTCCCAGTGCATCAGCGTATGGTCCTTGCCTGGTAACGTTGACGGCCACGTCCTCGTGTGTCGCCCTGGTGAGGACGGAGAAGAGCTGGTTGAGGATGGTGGGCAGAAAGTTGACCATCACATGACCTTCCATTGCATGAAGGCTCTAAAAAGGAGCAAATTCAAAAATAGAAGTCATCTCTGCAAACCTTGTCTATATGTATATTTGCCTTCAGGCAAAAGAGTCAATGCATCTCATAGTAGCTCATATTACCTTCAGATATTTAATCAGCTCCCCCTCTGAAGCTTGCTCTGACATGTCCATGCTTTGACAGTGTTGGAAGAAGTTGTGCAGATGCTGATCCTGGTGAAAACATGGTAACACATTATTTAGAAGGATTTACCTTATCTAGTCAACCCTGCAGTGACTTAGCAGATAAACACAATTAGATTAAAGATGAGGCCAGAGTGTTTACCTGGGTGTAAACTGTAGAAACAAGATGGGTAGAGACTGAGAACAGCGGTTTGCCTCCATCTACCCATTTAATCTCAGAGCCAGACTGCTGCAGGGATAAATAGATATAAATCACTTTGCTGCACACTGATCAATGATAAATCTACTCCTTAGATTGGAAGCAAGGGAGAGTAAAATACTCACATGGAGCTGTGCCCAAAATAAAAAAAATCCCTCAATATTCACATATATTTATCCTAAATATTATCTGTTCATAGTATACTCCATACGCGCTGCTGACACTTAGCGAAAGCTTAGTTTACATAACTGTTGACAAGAATTATTTTGTTATGTTTTTATAGTTTTTCATCTATGCCAGCGTTTTTTCTTTAACAAATAAAGCCTTAGAAGTAAAAATATTTTAAAACATTTAGTGAAGCAAAAACTAAATTTTTCTTCACAGATAAACACTTTTTACTGCAGCCTAACCCTGAAAAAACACTTTCTACTATCATTGAGGCGTTTTATCTCGACATTTACCATCTCCCACCAGCAGGTGGTGCCAATAATTCAGTCTTTTGGCTTAAAATACTGCTAGTTAGGCTGTTAAACAGCATAAACCTTTGAAAAAAAATGAAACCTTTAAACAAGTTTTGTGTTTAGATTATTAATTTAGCTAAGCAATACCAGATACTGTTTGTCAAACTACAAAATAAAAGCTACCAAAAACAAAAAAGAATAAACATTAAACCAAACATTGATCATTTTTGGAATCTCAACAAAAACAACACATTGTGAGAATAAAGTTTTTAGTTAGCTTTTAAAAAAGGTCAACTTTTCATGACGTCTGAGATTTATGAATTATTATTATTATGAAAGATAATATTGCTAGCCTATTCAGGTTTAAATTTGATTGACTATGTCTTTAAAATAAGGTTATTAATCTATAAATTGGCGAGACAATAAACAAAAGCTAAATTCAACAATTAAATATAACTAAAAATGTTTAAGTCTCTTTACTGGTATAATTTTGAGCCACAAAGTATTATATTGGTATAAGTATTAACATCTTTGTAATGTAGCTAACTTTACTGTAAAAAAATAAATGTTAAATGTATGGACGCATGTTAAAGAACATCCTTCTAATTTTCTTTTTTAATAGATTAAGAAAAACCAACCAGTTAGTTTTATTTCATTTTTGTTAGAAAAGTGCATTCATCCTGCCTTCATAAATAAAAAAAATAAATAAATAAAAAACCCTTACGAAAATATTGGAAAACCTGTTAAAGTTTTTGAACATTTTAGAAAATTTCATAAAGTGTCATTATTTTATTTAATGCTTGGCTAAAAAAGCCTGTGTTTCATAAATAGTTGGGTCCATTAAAACAAATGAACTTTCTGCTTCCTTAACAATTACATATTTATTTCAAACTTTTCAATTAGTGAAGTAATTTGCACTTAGTGGTTTATTTTCTTGCTGCAGTACTTACTTATCCCACTCCAAAGCAGAGAAAATAAATTACATTAAAACAAAACTGTACTGAACAAAATACATTTTCTTCCTTTCTTCCAAAAAGAAGAAACATAATAAAATAAAATTAAAATACTAAAGCTGTAGATGCCTATGAAGGGCATGCTGGTGTATTATTTACTTAAAGCAGCTGATCTACCTTCACCAAAGAAGCATAAGGCAGGTACACAGCTGCAGCAGATGGGGGGGTTAACAATAAGACACTTTAGCTGAGATTAGAAAATGGCTTTAATCAAATTAATAACAAAGCAGACCTACATCAAAGACTTCAGAGGATGCCTTGGAAAAAAGCCTCTAGGACCTGCATAATGTCCCAATCCAATCTCAGCTAACACGATTTAACCTTGAAATGAATGTAACACAAAGAGGGTCCACCTAATTGCATTTTTGATATTTAAGGCCTGAATGCAAATACATTTTTAGAGATTTCCTTGCATCTGAAGAATCAAACACTGACATCATCTTTCCTTCTAATAACATCTCACTACTTTTACCTTGTTGACTCCATCATGGGAGCTAAGATACCCAGGAGGGAGATTTGCAGCCACAGGTAGCTGCTGTTCATTCATGATGACTCTCCCACCGTCCCTCAGGAGTGCCAACCAAGCTGAACCCACTGAAGACAAATAGAACAAAGATGCACGTCTGAGTAGTACCACTTATGAAGTAATAGGGTGAACCAGCCTGATATTATGCATTAGACACCAATGATTTGGCATTTACCCCTCTCCAGGCAGATGTTGCAGATTTCCAACAGCTAAATGCTACTTGGCTAATTACTCCACATCCATATTTTAAGAGCTTTTGTTACTTAGAAGTACAACAGAAGGACTTAGTTATGCATTTGCAACAAACAGTTTCTCTCCAGCTCACCAGATAGCACTGCTGACTCACTTTCAACATGGCTGAGTCCTTGGTGTCACTGAAACAGATTTTCTAAGCACCAATTTCATGTAAGTATCACTACCAATTTCCATTATTTTGAAATCAATACTACATAAGATGAATCATAAATGTGTATAGATATGACATATGCTAATTAGTAGATTTTATCTCCTCTGGGTCTTTCACCAGAGGCATCTTGATTTCAATGTTGTGGATTCGCAACGTGTGCCCAAACAGGTACCAATGGATGCTACATGCTTTATCTTCTAGTTTGCCTATATTTTGAGCAACAGTTTAACAGAAACTGCCTTCTCAAGAGGTTTGAGAAATTTGAGAAAACGTCTCTAATTTTGTGATCGAACATTTTATTTTTTATTTTGTTTTGTAAATTTTTTGTTTGTGACATTCAAATAAAGTTAACGTTCATATCAGATTCAGTCTTCAGTGTTAAATTACCACTGCGGGCCACTGTTGCAAATCTGCAACATCCCAGAATTCATTGCATGTGAAGGTCTCTCTCTCTCAAAAAAAGTCTGAATTGTATACTACTACCCCATATGATCATTTTCTCCTTTTCCTGCAACTTAATTTGAGCCTGAGAGGGTTATCACATATGTTAGCCAGGGATATTTGACGGCCTACCAGGAGTCTCTACTACATCCTTCTTCTTGCTGTTGTTGTCACAGCTGACATGATAAAAGCTGAAGAGAAGGTGGTGTTTCTCATGCAGCTGAGTCGGCAGCTCTATCTTTATCTGTGGGCGGAAATACAGTGGTTAATATTTGCTCTAATTAGGAATGGCTTAAGAAAAAGTAAAGTGGGTTCTAGTCAATCAGTCCATACTTTGATTGAGAACAACACAAGCAGAAATACCTCGTCGTAGAACTCAGGGTTCTGTTGGTGGTGAAGAACGGCTGCATACGCCTGTTTGGTGAACAGAGGCCCTCCGGGGCGGCCATAGATGCACTGCAGAGAATCAGAGAGAAGATGGCGGTAAAGGCAGAAGATAAATGAGGGAACCATTAATCACCTTCAGGCTGCCTCCTTTTCAGCTTTTCTTCCATCTCCTCCAAACACAACAAAGGACATTGTCATCTGCAAACATTGTAATCCACGGGGGATTCTCCTGTCCCATCACCTTCTACTCCTGCGTAGACTCTAATTAGCCTCTCTCTTCTCGCCAAAGACATGCATCCCCACATCATGATGGTGCCAACACCATGTTTCACTAACTGGATGGTGTCTTCAGACTGCTGGTTCCTGGTCATCCAGTTTAATTTGGTTAATTTTTTCTAGGTAAACAACTTCTGTTTACCTAATTCAAATGCCAGGAGAATCAGTTGGTCTTTTTTTTTAGTTAGGAACACTCATACAGCTACAAGGAATAGTGAAAACTGTTTTATGTAACTGTACCTTCAGTGGCTGAGCTTCATCTTCATCTGAATCCTTGAACTCAACACAAACGGCAATGTTCCTCGCCTGGTAAAGGAGATAAAAACACAAACACATCCATTCTAATCAGAGGATGAATATAGAAAATATAATTTTGTGAATATAAAAACAAAAGATGACATTAATTCACATGACTAAAGACTTTTCTAGTATGATTTTTAACCATGAGCTGTCCTATCTAAAACAAAAACCTCTCTAATTAATCAAAAGCTGCTGCTTGGCATGAGGACGACTCTCTCCAGCTCTGCAGTTAGCCCAAATGGGCTGGAGTCTGATGCCAGTGGTCTCACACGCTAGGCAGGAGCACAAAGTGATGATTATGTGGAATGCCTGCCAAATAGCAGGAAAGCTTATATGCTTTAGAGCTATAGTTAATCTTGCATAGCTCTTATTATGCAGAAATGCATATAAAATAGTTGTATTTTTTTGGAGTTTATTGTGGGAAAACAAACAAAAATTAGAGCTTAATTTGCCACAGATTTTCATTTTGATTAAGAACTGGACTTTGACTAGGCCGTTCTATCACATGACTGTGTTTTGAGTTAAACAATACCAGTGCTGCTCTATTGGTGCTCCATTTAGCTGCTTTACATTTGGTTGTTGTATACTTTATCTAATAAAATAAGAGTGAAATACCATCTTATTTTCATTTTTTTTTAAGTTTTCCTTTGGGAGAATTAGTAAAAATATGGATTTTTTTTTCTTCTTATATAATAATTATTCACTATGTTGTTTTGTCTTTTACAAAATATATATAAATTATTCCTGGTTGTGGTAGCATTTCCTAATGACAATCGCGTATAATACATTTAGACTTAGATTTATTTTGTAATTGTGTATACACAAGTGTAAACAAAAAGAGACTTCGTAAAGAACAGCTCTCTAGACAATTTCAATTTTTTTAAGTGCAGCCTTGAAAACAGTTTAAAAACATACATAAAAACAGTAATATAAACATATTTCTATACCGACCTTTGCAAAGGACTTTTGCCCATCATACTTCAGGTGTTTCGGGTAGACATAGAGGTGGTTTTTATATATAGTGAACGGTTGGGCACACTTAGCAATACAGGGCACAAACTCCTCCACCTCGAGAAGAGCGCTTCCTGGACCATTCTGCTCAAAGTTTCTCACTGGGATGTACGAGGAAGTGACACAGTCTGTAAGCAGCGAGGAAGACCCATTAGAGAGTTACACATCAAAGTCAAGTTTAAAAAAGATGTAATAAAGAGGTTTTGAAAACATAAGGAGGGTTTACTGGGTACATCCGGTGCAACGTTATCAATAGTAACATCTAAGTTCCCCAAGAGCACAGGAAGTTTTGCCATTTTTTCTGGCCTGTAGGGAAAACATAGGGGGAAAAAGGCCTCTTACAAACATATCAAAGAAAGTTTGATGAACAGGGGGAAAAAATCAACTCGAAACAACATACTTTCTGAAGTCGGTGAGGAGTTTGAACAAGTCTTCGTCTGACAGCTTGCTGCTGTCCTGCCTGTAGAGGGCTGAGAAACGAGCGTTTTTCTCCAGAGTTCCAGATGCATCCTTGAACACAGGCCTGCAGAGACAAAAATCTAACATTTAACAGGTAAAATGACCGTTGACCTTTTTTAATTGTAAATGTCTTTAAATTGTTGGCTTTATTAGCTTAGCTGCAGCTTTGACGTAGTAAAAATTTTTTCTGCTGAAAGGAAGCCATCTTCTTTTCATAGGAAACCACAATCGATGAAATGCTTTACCGTATTTGATGAGATGAATGTAAACAGTAAGCCAGCTTCTAGAATTTGCAGAACTGAACTCTACTTTCCGGCACTCAGAGAATCTGAAATGTTTACTTCATGGGTGGATTCTCAGGAAGTCTGTGAACTTCTCCAGCATCCTTTCGAACGCAAATAATAATCATCAACATAATCCCATTTTGAGTAAAAAAAAAAAAATATAATGAAACTCATGAGAAAATTGATAACTTTAAGTGTGCTTCATGGGCTTGCAACTTTAGAGTGGAGCTCCCATTTCATCCAACTCTGTCATTAAACTTGTCTTGTAATTTGTTGGTAATCATGTATGTCTTGATAGAAGTTGGTTATTAGATGTGGTTTTTCTCTTAAATCTTTAATAAACTGATTTTATGTTAGATTTTTTAAAAGAAATAATATTTTTAAGGATCAGACTGATCTATGTTAGGAATCGGGTTATGGCTAAGTGTCGGTGCAGCTTCTGACATCAGATCCTGAACCGTGCTGCGACCTTTAAGACCACCAGATCCCCCTTTTTCTTCCTCTTCCATCGGTGACCACCGGTCCAGAGGGACTTAATGATCCAGCTGGAAAAGAAATTCCACGTAGTGCAATCTCTAGAGCTGTGGTCTGTTTTGCTGACAAAGAGAACTGCATGCCCGTTCAGCTCTGAGCCAAAAACCCAGCATCATCATTGCTGGTAGCGCCCGTTTGTACAGCGGATAAGGAGTTTTTAAATATCCGCCTGTCAATCGTCTGAAATACCACCCGGCTTCCTCCCAACCCGACGTTCTGTGTCCAGTGTGCCTTCTGCATGCTGAGCGATCCTGACCCCCAGCAACCAGTTAATAATCTTACTATTACTAAAGAAGGTAGCTTGCCTGGAATAGAGGCAGAAATATAATTTAGATGCTGATTTGTTTATTAAGAAGGAGCTCCTCAACCATTTTAGCTGATTCTTTTAGAACAACCATTCAAGTTGTGTGTCTTTAATGTTACACCTAGCGTGAAGTGGTGTCTTTGCCATCTTTTTGTGTGTTTCCCTCTTATTCCATCTTGTCTGTTCCCATGTCATCTAGTTTGTTCTTAAAGCCCAACTTTGCTTGGATTGGAACGACCACCACAAAGGTAAGACGTGAATAACACCTGGAAATCATGCAAATTGTCAGTTTTAATCATTTACTTAACGATCATTACTTGGTTTTACCCTTGGTTTGAAAGACATATTAATCAAATATAACTTCTGTTTCTACTTATTAATATATTCATAATCTGCTGGTAAAATTGTACAACGTAATGTGTGGTTCATGCTTTGCCCCAAGGCGGTTTCATTGATTATTCTTTCCACTTGTTTCAATTTTTAAAACAAGAGGGATTGGAGGAGGAATGGACATTGCAATCTGTAATTGCAGTTGTTGTTTAAGCGCCTTGCATAGCTGCTTGGTTTGACAACAAAAACAGTAATTAGGTGAACAAAGTTACTCCTTCTCCTGTCATCTATTCACTGCATTATGATGTGCAGTTCTCATGTGCTCAAATAGACATGAAAAGATCCCAATAGATTGTGTAAAAGTATGAAATAAACTCAGAGTTGAATTAAAGCAGTGTCCAAGCATGAGACTGTTTAGGAAAAGACTCAAACTGGTTTTCTTAGAAAGATTTGAAATGGAAGAAAGGTGGTGAACATCAACGGGTAAACTTAGTCACTGTTAATGGCTGTATACATAATTTTGCAATTGCTGTGATCATGTGGACTATGGGTAATGATGCTATGGCTGAAGATGTGTGTAGACACATGGGAAGGTATATATAAGTCAATTATTGTGCATGATGCGTTCAATGAACGGCGTTCTCTGAATACGTTCACATTTTTAGTGAACGGGGAATTGAACGGGCCGATTTTGAAGAAATGAACGTGAACGAGATCAACGTTCACTCTGAGAATAATGAGCAAGACACACAGCTCACGTTGGCGTTCAATCAATGACAACGCTTTTCATTGGATAATATCGGGTTTTACTGCACTTATTACGGCAAACAGCCCTACAGAGCAGCATGTCTACTGCTAGTACTGGTCTGCTCCATTTAGACTCATCTGCTGGTATTTCTAAAAGTTTTATGAACTAACAAAGGAAGACTGACAGAAAAAAAAACGTACGTTTTAGTGCAAACTGTGCCCACTGAGACTTAACAAACAAGTCCGTACTTCAGCCATGTCCACTTGAAATTTAAAGTGACACATCGAGTTCAAGCATCTGAGTTATTTTGGGAAATATCTGATAGTGAATGAGGAACGTAATAAATCATTTTTGATCCAGATCTTTTCAGCAGAACCTGAATGGGTCATGTATCTTTCTGAAGTTCTCTGTAATTTGCCCAAATAAAGGCTTTGCTGCACATCCAGTATAAATTGATTGCACCCAGTATTTTCCAATTCTTTCTATATATTATTACATTGAAAGGGTGAAATATGAGGTTCTATTGTGGAGGATTGTGACTTAATTTAACAAATGAACCTTAATTAGTTCTTTTCTAGGTTTTTTTTTTTTAACTTAGTGTGTTTTGAAAAAGTGAACAATGAACGTGAGCTAGTTCATTTTCATCTTTGTGAACTGAACTCTTTTTAACCATGAACTGGCCCAACATTGTATGTGTATGTATATAAATGTATTTATGTACTTACTTAAAGGAATTATAGATCAGTTTAGACAATAAGGTTAAATAGGAATTGTATGATTAATTAGGTTTAATTTCTTCATTCCCCCTTTCAGACATAAGCCCTAAATTATATATTTAACATCATTAGATATTTTATTAATTATATATAATGTTTGCATATGTTAAAATTATATATTTTTTTTACTTGATTGTCATTCATTCATTCATTTATTCACAGTGAGTTTATCATCACACCTTGCAGCCCAGGCAAATGGCATCCTGTACTGTCCCAGTCTGCTGCAAGCCGTCCTCGCGTTCTTTAACACCTTCTGAGCCACCTAAATGAGAGTGCATGTGTTAAATCTTATAATCTATGGATGGAAGGAGGAAACATTTCATCTCAGCTTCAGAGCTCACTTTGGTGGAGTCTGAACTCTTCACATAGGGTTCGGTGCAGTGGGTGATCCCCCCTTGGAGAACCTTCTCAATTCTTGCAACCAGGAAGATGTCTGGGTGAGGGCAGGTGACTGAGAAGACCCCTTGTGTTGGATAGTGAGGAGTCAGCACGAGGCCTTCTGGAGGACCATCGCTGATGATATCCGAACTGGACCTGCTGCCGTGACCTAATGTCATCTGACGGACTAAAGGGTGGTTGAGATCTACGTGGAAGTCGGCCGAGATCTTTCTACTTTTCTGGACATCGAAGAGGGACAGGACCACATAGAACGGTTCAACCTTTGAAAATATAAAAAAAAACATAGAGGAGGAAATTAAAAAGCTGCTGGATTTTTAGGGACAGCAGTGTAAAATGTGTTTAAAAAAAGCTAAATATATACATTCTTCTAAATCCCTTCCTCTAGTTTATTCTTTCCATTATGCATTCCCGTTACACAAGTTCATTTGTGTAGGAGGCTGCAGCCTTTTGCTAATAGCTGTGCATTCCCAGCTAAGGATCTTGAGTAAAAAGGGGTTTTCCTTTCACTGATTCAGAAAGCTGGAAAGTGACGTCAGGAAAGCACATTTAGCGCTAATGCTTCCTGTGAAGCCCTGGCTGGGAGTCAAGATACCGAGCCAGCAATATCAGCTTTTCCATTAACCATCCAAATGGGCCATCCCAAATGATTTAAAGCTCACTTGCATTTGCACAAGGGATTATCCTAAGCATGTCTTTCGACTCTCGTTTCTGATCGAAAAGCACAAGCATCTAAAAAAAAACAAAGTAAAGCCTACATTGGTCGTGGGCCCATCTTCGTTTTCTGTCACACAGCCCTGCAGATTGAATGACAGGTTGTGACAGCTGACCAGGACTCTCTTTCCGAACTTCTCCTCAAACGGACACACGTCTGGTTCGATACTAGAAAAGTCCAGTTTCTGCAACAACCAGAAGACGCCGTTAATAGGCTTAAATGTCGTCATCACAGGCCTTTATGATTATGGAATTTCAACACAGCATTTTCTCACCTGGGTGTCTGGATCCAGAGTAAACAGCTTAAGGCGAGCTTCACTTCTCATTTTGGATTCGATATCTCTGGCAGTCTGAAAGAAATCAAAACAAAACTCAAGAGGTATTTGGGCGAGAGGCAGGGTGAACCCCAAGCAGGTCACCACTCCATCATAGGGTCACACAAACAGGATAAACAACCAAGCATAAACACATTTCCTCCCAAGAGAAACAGAGAGTGATCAGTTGACCTAAAAGACATGTTTTTGGGCCGTGGGAGAAAGCCAAAGTGCCCAAAGTACAGGGAGGACATCTAAACCAGAAATATTTAGGTGCAAGGAAACAGAACCCCAACTATCTCCCTTGGTCTCAGTCCTAAGTTGTACCACAGGATTGTATTCATCTCCATCAATGTTCCATTAGCTCTGACCTGCTTCCCTTTCGCTTCCCAAGTAACACAGTTCTGATTTATTCCCACTAGATCAGAGCACCTTCTTCCAAAACATTGCAGACGATGCATATGTGGCTTTTTCTTGCCTGTCTTCAATAAAAGCCTCATCTATAAAATATAGGACAAATGATTCTCCTCTTGATTGATTCTCCAATCTGTGCTGTGGATCCCTAGATGCTAAGCTCTAACTTCTCTGATTAATGCTTTTCTTTTTTTCCCCCATTCATTTTTTATTGAAAAGCATGAAAACACAGTTTTACACATAAAATGAGTTATACATTTGGTTTAAGTATTTTTTACTAGTTCCAGAAAGTCAAGCCAAAGCCTCAGTAAGGACACTGGAATTATAGAAAATCTTTTTGGAAGGGGAGTACGAATCTTATCCATTTATCCCACATATTATAAAATGTCTTGATTAATGCTTTTCTTAAGGCTTCTTTATTGCATTGTAGGGCTGTAAATAATCACATCCATCATGGCGATTCGATTCAGTATCATTTTTCTGACCCAACGATTCGATTATTTTCGATACTCAAAAATATACCACGATACGTTTCCATTTGATTAATTGGTTAATTTTTATTTTTTTACCTTACAGGCTAGAAAATGTTTCAAATTTGTAATAAATCAATGAAAGCTGTACTATCGTTATGCATTTTATTAGAGAAACAACAGTAAATAACAGAAGTAGACCAGATGGAAAAAATAAAACATGAATCTTGCACTCTTGCGGACGTGTCGATGCATCGGATCGTTGGCTGTTTGATTGATGCATCGATACAAAACGATTATTATTTACACCCCTATTGCATTGCACATACAATAAATGGCATTTTTCATGAACACATGCCATTTTTTTTATTTTGACAAAGCGTTTTGTTGGTCTAAGATACATAAAATGTGCAAAACTTGGTGATACGTGATTACTTTGCAGGGTATGAAACCAGAGGAAGATGCTTGAATGCTACTACTAATGGCAACAGTAGAATCAATAAATAATCTACTGGGTACTGCACTGGTGTTTGTTGCTTTCACAAAAAAATATATATATATTTTAGTAATAAACAAAAGTAATGCAGCTTTCCAGAATAGGCTTTAACAATAAGTGTTTTTGGTTTTTTTTCCAGACTGCCACGTTCAACTGCTGCAGACCAACTGAGTGCAAGTATTCCACTCGGAGAACAAAACCCACTTATCCAGATGTGCACAGAGTTACCACCGAGCGGAAAATGTGGTTGCAGGAATCACAGACATTTGACTAATTGGCTTAAAATTCCATTTCCAAAAAAACAAGAAAAAAAAAAAGAGGCAATCAGGACGTCTTCTGCTCTTCAGACCCTTCAGGCATCACATACAGTAATCGATTTGATTTGTTGGGTGGCATGAATACAGATGCGTGTTAGATGGATAAGCAGGTTACCTGAAAATTGTCTGGCAAGCTTCCTGAGGATATTTCTGGTTTTCCATGGTCTTCGTCTGTTGGAAAGATTAACATGAGAGTCGTCAGATCAGCTGTGGTAGTTACAGGAGAAACAAAGTAAAGTCTTTCTGTGGATACCAGAAAATTCACTTAAGAAAAAAAAACAGGTCAGTTAAGCTTGGAAGTTACTTGTGATGCATAATTGATTTTCATCTTTGGGTGTTTTTTTTTTAATCACATGTACAGAAATCTTTAAAAGACCCAGAGGCATTTGTGACCAAATGCAGCTAAAAGAGTGGATTGAGAAGATACCATCGACCAGGTCTCCGTTCCTTTTCTCCTGCATGGCCTGTTCAAAGCTGCTGTGGAGAATTTTATTCAGGGTGCTGATCCACTCCTCCATCTCTGCTTCGCTGTCAGCAGCCAGCAGGAAGGTGCTCTTATCCTGCATCTTCAGCTCAAAGGCAAATCGACGCACTTTGCTATTCTGAAAAAGCAGGTATTAATGAAATTTATCAGCATTTGTTATCGAATTGAACTATCAAAGAATCTCTCGAGGAAACCTTTACCAGAACGACCCCCATGCATGAGTCCAGAAAGATGGTTCCTTTGGGCTCCTTGGAGGTGTTTTCATCTTTGTAGAAGTTAAGGTTGTAGGATCCATCTCCCAGCTGAGCCAGATGGAAGTATCTCCTCTTGAAAGACTGAAGGATTAGAATAAAGCATGTTAACAACCCCAGAGTTCCTAATTGGTCCTGTTCTAAAAATAAAGAGGAAACAGAGCATGGGAAAGCTGGATGGACAAAGTGAAAACAACATGGGTTCTCTACAGCAAAGGTCAATCTGATTTCTATAAGCACAAAGGAAAAAAAGAAAGACATATTTGTCCTGAAATGCAAAAAACCCATTCATAGAATAAATGTTTTAGTTTCTCCTTTAAATTAATGGAATTTGATTGTTTGGTGAAGAGAAATATGGCTGAAATTGATGCATCGATTATATCGTTTCATCTGTGGGTAGAGTGAAGATCAAGGTTTATCAAGAATAAATTCCCTTTTGCAGTGTTTAACATGTGGTCTTACAAAATCACAAACTTTACTCTGTCATAACATTACATAAAAAAGAAAAAAAGTTGTCCTCAAACAGGCTGCTTCTGCTGTGGATCACTTCCTGTTTGTAGGAAATCCTCTTTCTGGAGAGACTCACCCTCATAGTAACACTAATTGCACTGTTCATGTTGCCTTTGTAGAGCCAGCCATGCTTAGACACTCCTCCCTTTTGGGATCCAAGGGAGGCTGCATCCTGGAGGGAATAAAAGAAGACTTGAGGGCAGATTCAAGATGAGACATGTAAACCTATGGTTCATAAACTCTACTTTCTATTAATCAGGAGTGGATCAGTGGGGACGCAGTAGCCTTACCTCGTCTTTTTCTACGTCTTCGTCAACTTCGAACACATGGGGAGCAAGTTTGTCAGGTCTCAACACCTTACTGAAAAAGAAAGGTCATATTTATATAAACAGACCCCATAAAGGCATGTTTATGCTTAACTCAAAAATAAATTCAGTGGCTTTACTTTTGACAAGGTCTATGGTAATAGAAAACCATCCACAGAGAATTAATATTAACTCAGCAAAAAAACGATGTTGTGGCCATTATGCTGAATTTTTGCAGTTTGTCATTTTTACCAATTTAGTTTTCTTCTTTGGTTAGTTAGAATATATTTAAGTTAATTTAGAACCAACATTTGTAATACATTTTTTATATTTGGAATTGTTTAGATTACGTTGTTAATTGTTGGACCCTCCCATTAACTTGAGTAATTAAGAACACACCAGGTGCTGGTTGGATTGTTTGGTAAATGTCTGGTGTGGACCGCAGGTTTTGACCACTTTTTTAGGGTGTCAATCATTAAATTAAGATTATTTTTCATTTCGACTAAGTTGCTAAACTTTTTTTAGTAATTATTTTGACTCTGCTTTAACAATAAATAAGTCAACTGGAAAGTACGTGCAAATCCAAAAACCACCTGTTATCACCCGTGACCTTTGTTGGAACTTTTGGTCATTTTGGAACAGAAGGCTATGAAAAGCGAGGAAAGTAATTCTTCCACACTCATGCAAAATATTATTTTCAAACATTAAATTAATATTTTTCATTTCGACTAAGTTGCAAGACTTTTTTTAGTAATTATTTTGACTCTGCTTTAACAATAAATAAGTCAACTTGAAAGTGTGTGCAAATCCAAAAACCACCTGTTACTACTCACGGCCTTTGATGGAAATTTTGGTCATTTTGGAACAGAAGGCTGTGAAAAGCAAGGACCGTAATTCTTCCACAGTGATGCAAAATAATATTTTCAAACATCAAATTAATATTATTTTTCATTTTGACTAAGTTGAAAGACTTTTTTTTTGCAATTATTTTGACTCTGCTTTGACGATAAATAAGTCAACTTTAAAGTGCGTGCAAATCCAAAAACCACCTGTTACCACCCGTGACCTTTGTTGGAACTTTTGGTTATTTTGGAACAGAAGGCTGCGAAAAGCGAGGACCATAATTCTTCCACAGTAATGCAAAATATTATTTTCAAACATTAAATTAATATTATTTTTCGTTTTGACTAAGTTGCAAGACTTTTTTTTTTGTAATTATTTTGACTCTGCTTTGACAATAAATAAATCAACTTGAAAGTGCGTGCAAATCCAAAAACCCCCTGTTACCACCCTTTTGTTGGAAATTTTGGTCATTTTGGAACAGAAGGCTGTGAAATGCGAGGACCATAATTCTTCCACAGTAATGCAAAATATTATTTTCAAACATTAAATTAATATTATTTTTCGTTTTGACTAAGTTGCAAGACTTTTTTTTTTGTAATTATTTTGACTCTGCTTTGACAATAAATAAATCAACTTGAAAGTGCGTGCAAATCCAAAAACCCCCTGTTACCACCCTTTTGTTGGAAATTTTGGTCATTTTGGAACAGAAGGCTGTGAAAAGCGAGGACCGTAATTCTTCCACAGTGATGCAAAATATTATTTTTGAAACATTAAATTAATATTATTTTTCGTTTTGACTAAGTTGCAAGACTTTTTTTTTGTAATTATTTTGAGTCTGCTTTTACAATAAATAAGTCAACTTGGAAGTGCGTGCAAATCCAAAAACCACCTGTTACCACCCGTGACCTTTGATGGAAACTTTGTTCAATAGCGATGCAAAATATTTATCTGCAGTTATAACAAGCGCTGGATAGTCACTGTGGCAGCTAAGGGTGGTGCCACGGAGAGCCAGCTTGGTTTGATATAGGGCTGCAGCTATATAGGGCTGCAGCTAACGATTATTTTGATGATCGATTAATCTGTTGATAATATTTTTAATTAATCGATTAATAATCGAATCGTAAAACAGCCCTTAAAGAAGATTTCACACAGAAACTAAAACTTTTCGACTTGTTGAGTTCTGAATAGAGCATGTTGACAGGAGAAAAATAGTTGTTTTTTTCATCTTGAGTGCAAAATATTTCCACAATTTTGGTAAAATTACTGCTCTAAGTGGGTTGCTTTGTCAGCTAAACGCATGTTTTGGAGTCTCTATACTCCAGTTAGCGATTCATTGATTACTGAATTAGTTGACGATTATTTTAATAATCGATTAATCCGGTTAATTGTTTCAGCACTAGTTTGACAGCTTTATCCACTCATAAAAAAAATGCAGAATTCCAAAGCAACTTTTTTTAATTGAATCTTATTTTTTTTTCTGTTATTTAAATATGTTTGAAGGCGTACATCTTTTAATTCTGAGACAAAAGCAAAACAGGAAAATACATTTAAAGGAAGGGAGACAGTTTTTTGTTTCAGGTTAGTTGCTGCAACTGAAAACTATTGCTGACATTAAAGAAATGTGAAGTGCATTGAAAAAGTATTTATACATCTAGTACCTTTTAGATCATAACATAGTAGTTCATGTTTATGTTCACAGCCACTTTCCATCCAGTCTGACTGAGCTACAGACAAAATCTTTGTCACTAGATGTACAAAACCAGAAGACACATATTCCAGAAGAGGTGCAGCTCTTAAGTATACATTCAGAGGGGGTGGAATACAAACGCATGCCACACTTATCAGATGTTTAATTGCAAAAAAAAGAAATCTGTGAAGTATTTGTCTTCCACTTCCATGAACATTTGGTAACCACATACATTTTGTCCAAAAGGCACCGGTTCAAATATAAAAGAGTTCAGGTTAACAGAGCTAATAGGTACCATTGATTATTCTACCTTTCAACTCAAACAACACACCTATAAACAACCCAACTTTCCCTGAGGAACTACTTCTCTAAACAGACTCCGAACCAAGGCCAGCGTCTATCTTTTGCTCTTCCATGATTTAAACATCTGCCAAGTTCGTTCCTACGCTCAAAGAAAGCAGTTTGACCAAGCACACGCAGATCATTGTGGAATTTTCCTTTTGTTTAAATGATATTAGTCAACATTGGTCCTAAAATAGCGCTCCATATCTGGGTATGAAAAACACAGGAAGTCTTCTATTGTTGTTCTAGGGCCTCCATGGCAGGTATCCTTATTTCTAGAGTTCAGTGTACCTCATTCACATGGCGGCAAACAAAGGGCAGGGTCACTAAACACAATGAGATTCTCTAAATGCTTTAGAGTGAACATTAGTGAGGGAGTACATCTATTTATAGATCTTATAATTCCATAAATACCAGTTAAATTACTGACAATTAGAAGATAGAGAAACATCTGAAATAGAGCTAGTAGAGGCCAGGACAAGTCTGGAGATAAAAACAACAAAGCCTGCTGCAATTTGCATAGTGCAACTAAACTGTTGCTTTAATCTGACCTTCCTGATATTTGCAAACCCCATAATGACCAGTCTGCTGCAAGGACTTCCTGTTTCCTAATTTCTGTCTGTATATTTAAAGCTTCAGAGGCAGAGTCCTGCAGCCTCGCTTAGCAGATCAGAATTACACACACTTACAATGGAAGCTGGCGAAAGTCTCCAGAATACTCTTCATACTTGTAGTTGACCACATGCCAGTCCGACTTGTACGTTTGAATGCACTGAGAAAGGGAGAAATGGAGGTTAGAGGAGAGCAGATCAAGTTCCAGCTGAAGCGGCTTCAGTTATGGTTAAATCAATATCAAATAAATACGACATTAGTCTAACACTCAGCTGCTTTTATTGCAAATTCAACAATGCTTTTGCTTTTATAGGGCTGTTATAACTCAGACAGGATAATTACATCTTTAACGTGTACATAAGTTATCTTTAGTGTTAAAATTGGGGAAACATATAGGTTTAACAAAAAATTATTGCAGTAAATACTATTACTAACAGTAATATCCCTTATCTCACTCTGCGTTCGCTCTGTGAATTCCCTCCTCCCACCAAAAAAAACACATAATGTCCAAGACAAAAGGTCACCATAAGTGGAAAGATAAATAATAAAAAAACATCTGTATAAGTAACCCCAGCTGTTCCAGATGCAGTTATGATGTAACGCCCAGCTAAGGCAATGGGGGACTTTTTACTGAGGTCCATCACGACTGTCCTGAGCACTACGTTTTTCACAAGCAACACGAGAGTCAAGTACCAATAAAGTACGGAGTCCATCTCTGGATAATCCACTGCACACTTACTGTCAGGAAATTGGAGGGTGGAGAACACAAATAAAAGTTCACATAAAGGCCAACGGGGACATTTCAAATGTGCATCAGATGAGATTTCTTTCTCCTTAAAATCAAATGGGATGATCAGAATTTGCATTTCTTAGTAAATCCCTCTGCAATTCAACTGGTTTTACATGTACAAGTCACTAATCTCTAATCAAGAGGACCAGTATCCGCCCCAAAGCCTGACAGGTATGAATTCTAGGTACTCTATTTAAATGGAAAGAAAACTTGTTTTGCTAAAAGTAGATCAAACATGGCAGCACATCAATCAAAAAGACATTGCAGGGCTTCAGTCAAAGCCTAGCCTTTGGCAAGCATGGAGGGATAGAAAATGGTCAAAGTGGGCAAGCATCCATGTATGTATTGGTATTACCTCTTGGACAAACAGAGAGGAAGCTTCTTTCTCAGCGGTCTCTGGCACGGTGGAGAGCAGAGTGCGTCCCTGGCGCCGCAGGGTGGAGATCTGAAGGGAGAGGACAGAAGGTGAGCATGAAAAAAAACAAAACATTAATTCTGTTGATGATTTAGGCAGTATGAAAAATGTACTTTTACAAAATTTCAAGCCTAAATTAAAGTATGTTGAACCCCAAAGGTGAATTAAGTGAACTAATCTGTCTTTAGTTTTGCCAAAGCTTTTCCAGGCCAGACTGGGTATTTATTTTTCTACCATAATAGCGCTGTTTCAGTCATCTTATATAAGGAAAACCAGGGTGCAACAGATTTTCTTTCTTGATTTCTAAATAAACAAACAAAGAAAACCCCAAAACACTAAGAAGTATGCATTTTATACATATTACTTTACAACAGAAGTTAAATAAATGCTATAGAAATGTCCCTTTAATAACATAGCATAGCTTAATCTAATTTTATGGTTTGAAAATTATCTTTTTTGGCTAAAAATAAAGCAACTTTTTGATTTATTCAGCTAAAGGTTATGTGGACAGTGAGGCCCCTTGTGGAGGAGCTAACTTTCGTTCCAGAATGTTTAGCCGAGCCGTCAATATATAGAGAAGATGTGAAATACAGTGACATCAAGAGTAACATAAATTAAATTTACACTTTGAATTTAACACACTTTATTTAATACAAAGCCTCTATTAAACACAAGAGGGGCCAACATGTCTGGAAGATCTATTAGCTGTTGCTGTTATAGTAAAATATAAAGATTAGCATAAACCTTTCCTAATTTTATGAGTTTCCAATGTTTATCGTTAATAGTAAATCACTTTCTCATTAACAATTTTGCAATTTTGTTTGTACCTTTTCATCTCATTCATTTTATTAAAATGAGCTTTAAACTTCTGTTGTTTTATAAAAGCAAATCTATGGGCTTATGTTGCACACTAGGGTTTTTGTGTGTTTTTTCTGAACTCATTAGCCTGTGAATGATTAATCCAACACAAATAAAAGAATTTAACAATAAAAAAAAACCCAGATGAGCTCTAAGACCAAGGATTGAGTATTGTAGGATCAGTATCAATCCAGTTTTGCTTCAGACAAAGATATTACTGCAAAAACAATCTAGAAATAAGCAAAAGTAAGAGTATTTACCCTTAATTACAGTAGTTAAATAATTGGATTTGCTGAAATTAGTATTTTTACTCTTAATATAAGATAATTAGGAATAATGCACTTGAAATAAGACAATGCAGTTGTTTTTTCTTATTCTTAAATGTAAATTGTCTTGTTTCATTGGCAAAGTGTCTCACTTTCCTTCTCAATTCAAGAAATAATGCACTTATATTAAGAAAAAAATACCTATTTTGATTTCGATTCTTTGCACTGTGCTAACCGCTATCAGACTGCCATCATGTCCACTATGCATGATGTCACACGCTCACTAAAAAGGATGCTGCCACTACCTTTGCTCAGGATGTGTGCTCTGGTTCTCTGCTTAGCTTTGACAATAATTCCGCTCCAATCCAAAGCATGTCATCGCCATTTCTGCTTTTGTCCACCAGCTATATATAAACTATAACTGGTCCTTATTCATTCTCACCTGCTCTGTTTTGCTTTTAGGCTCATGGTGGAGAACCTCTATGAGGCCAAGGCATCCAGACCTCAGCCCTACGTTCTGACGGCGGGAAATTATCAGCATGCATCTTAAGCCTCTGTCACCACTGCTGGATAGCATTTGGACCACGACACACTGCTTTAGCCATCAATGTTTGCTTCAAGGCATTTTCTATCTTACTAATGAATACCTAAAGTAGCGTTAACATGTGTGAGGATTTCTGCAGAGTGCATTCTATGAAATGCAAGAAGGTGAGTCTTAACTGGTAATAGAATACTTGCAGCCTGCTATGCGTTTGACACTATGCCTGTTGCTCTTCTCAGCTGTTATACGTTATACATAGTTTTAACGACATTAATTAAATCGTTGTGTAATTAACTTGCTTCCTTTTTGTATTGTGGGTATTAAGGATTAATCAATTTCACTGTGGTGACTTTTAAAGATTCCAGTATCATGTTTATTATATAAATATAATAATAAAATATAATGCATGATCAAATCTAGCTTGTATTTTGTTCTAGATCTAGATCTAGTCTATTGCAATTTATTTTCATAATGATTGTACTGTAATAAGTTAGAGATAGGGTATTGGACAATTTTACCAAGCATTTATAAAGATTACTAAAAAAATGTACGTAGCTGATGAAAAAAATGAAAACTGTGGTTAATTTCAACCAGTATTTGGATGGAAGAAATAACAAATTATAAAGTAAAAAAAAAAAAAAAACAGTATTTGGATAGAGGCAATAACAAATGTTTGTTGTTGAATTTTTCCATGTTTGCGGTTAATTCCACCCATAATTTGGGTAGAACATTACAACCCCTTTGTTACGTTATATGGGACCACCCCATCTTGTTGGGTCAAGTCGACTACTGCTGGGCTGGTGCTATAATAACCCAGCAGCTGGGCTGGAAATAACCCAACACCTACTTGGTTTTAGCATGTAAGAAAAACATCTAGGCAAACATCTCATTCGGCTCTGCTAAATTAGGAATAAGTCAAAGAAGGCAAAAATCGACTGGGGAATTGGTAGCAGCCTTAGCGGTGCAGATAGAAAGATCAACATATGTTGGTCCTTCTGTTTTTAAAAAGCATGTTCTGCATCTTCCTTCACCTGTTGCAAAAGTTAGTCTCTAATAAAACAAGAGGCAGATTACTATTAAGGCACAAATCTGCAAGAGGCTCAAAAAGATGAAATTTGGGCGAAGGTTCACCTTCTAGCAGCCATTTCTAACTTAGAATCTGCATTCATATTCTCATTATATGAAAAATATGTTGTAATCGTACATATTCTTTCTCATACAGTATACTTCTAATTTAGAAATAATGTTTATTGAAAAATAGGCAGTTGAAAAATTTTTCAGACTTTTTATTAAACAAATTTATCAAGCTGGGGGACTAAAATAACTAATAAATAACTACCATTCAGGGAGCTACTTACAAACCCCTTATATTGGCATTTTTTAGGGTTTGAGTAACCAACAGTTTGGTTTTATTATGTTTCACACGTGCTTTAGGTGCGCAAAGGCATAAATTACAGAAATACCTTTCCACCTGCCTGCTGCCTCTCTGACCAAAGCTGTTTCCTGTAAGCTCTAAGAAACATTTACTGCTCCCAAATTAACATCATTACTTTCAGCGTGTTGTGAAGCTAATGGGAGTCAGCATGTCGGAGGGAAAGGGGCAACAGGAAACTTTCTAAAAGAAAAGTTTGTAGCATTATGTGTTTGTACAGAAATATTTGTGGTAATCAAACTTGATAAGATAAAAGAAAAAAATCCTCCCTTAACTATCCCAAAAACATTGAGATCAGTGACTTCAGCCGGGACTTTCATCTACTGTTAGCTCCTACTCTTTAAATCAATGTTTATCAGTGTTGGAGTCTGTTTTCACAGCACTTGTGCTTACCACACCCGTTAGTCTGGCTGTCTCAGTGCTTCGCCTCTCTCCACCCAGTGATGTGAAACATGTGTTGGGCAGGATAGATGGACGGACTGGGTCAAACAATGTACACTTGCATACAGATGAGTGAACACATGGATACTAATAAAGAACATACCGCAGAAGGCCTTTCAATGAAAACCAACCTTCTAGAGATTGCGAAACAATGTGGGAGTAGCGGGCCGGAGGGTCCTGTCAAAACACTGCACTTTGACTCAGTGTATTTCAGCTCATAAGCAAATATAATCCTGTTTTCTTTTAAGCTAAATCGTCTCTCAGCCTGTTTTCATCAACAACAGTGTGTATAAACAGCCTCAAAAAGCTGAACTCCCTCTGTAAAGTATGCAAAACCTACTCAACCTGAATATAAATAACAGTTACAGTAACTAAAATAGAATAAAATAAGCATGTATAAAAGATGATGGTGAACTCGTCACATCAGACCCTTCTCTGGCCATGAGTTTTGACAACCTGAGGTTTTTAATCCATGTGCTTCAGCTTTTCCACAACCAGCTCAGAATCCATAGGGAATTCTCAATTGACAGAATCCTCAATAATGGTCGGGATGGGATGCGTAATTCCAGGATTTTTCTCTGAATAGGATACGTCCAACATTTCCAGCTGATTTTTTTTTACATAGAAAACTGGTATTTCTGCAGGTTCTACCATTTCTTTTCTTGTATGCGTCCATAAATCCTTCCATTGAATTTGACTCATTTATTTTAAAAAAAGAAAACAGACTAAAGAAATAAAAAAATAAAAACTTAGTCCTTAGAGGTAAAACCATCCATCCATGTCAGGATCGCGGGGGGGCTGGTGCCCATCTCTGGCAGTCTACGGGTTAGAGGCGGGGTACACCCTGGACAGTTTGTCTGTCGCCGGGCAAAACAGAGCCACACAAAGACACACAACCATTGATGCACACACTCACATTTAAGGACTATTTAGAGAAGCCAGTCGACCTAATAATCATGTTTTTGGGCTGTGGGAGGAAGCAGGAGTACCTGGAGAAAACCCATGCATGCACCGGGAGAACATGCAAACTCCATGCAGAAAGACCCCGGGCTGGGAATCAAACCTAGAACCTTTTTGCTGCAAGGCAGCAGTGCTACCCACTGTTCCACTGTGCAGCCCCCTGTCAAAGGTAAATATAAATATAAATCAATAACTTAACCCATTACCTACCTGGAAGTCCTCTGTAGGGAACTGTAACATGTCCCGCAGAACATCACTCATGATCTGGGTCTTCCTCTGAAGAATCACATTCTCATAGTCCAGAGGCTCTATGATCTTTGGTTTTACCTGCAAGGACAAAAAAATTAAAAATCAAGCCAAGCTTCTCAGCTTTTGTTTAAATCATCATAAAGGAAGTGAGCCTGTTCAACAACGGGGCCGTTTCATACATTCTGGGCTTGCTCACAATGGCAAATGTGTGGTATTCACAGCGAGGGGACAGCAAGTCGCTATTGTTCTTTTCCTGAAAGCTCCAGACGCAGGAACTGGCACAGAGATGGCGTTCAATATGGGCTACCAGAGGAGGAGATGCGGGATGACGGAAGGGATAGGGGAGCAAGTGAGAGACTGTGTGAATATTTGTACCAGTCACAGTGTCACAAGCTCACGTTCAGTGTCTGAGCGACATAAGTAGCCTCTGCGGCTATGGCACCATTTTTATACCAGTATGCACCACAGACACAGTTGCATTAACCAGCTGTGTTACTGGTTACACCTTGTTAGCACCATATGAGCACCATGTGCCCCTTTATCGATGCTTAAATCAAACCATCAGAAACATTCCTCTGAGATTTTGGTCCATATTAAAAATCAAAGCATCAGATGTGCAGAATTTGTACTCATAGCACAACTTCAAGGGCATGTTTAAGATTATTTAAGGATTAATAAACTTCTAAAAGAAAATGTGCTTATAAAGTAGCTTGTGACTTTATACACATTAAAATAAAAAAAACAAATTCTACTATTGAAGCAGAGAGAGCTGCCTAAGAGCTGATGCTTGACAGTAAGCAAGATAGCAGAGTTTGACATTTTACTCCCTTGACAGTGCAGACCTCAGCTGTTGCATTCCACAGGAAAACCCCTGAGATTTATCTGCCTTAAAAAAATAAAAAAAAATAAACTAAACAACTGGGATTTAGGAATCAGGCGTATGGAAAGGTGGTTTTTTGCATATTTACATGAGTTCAAAAATGTATGCACCATAAAATGTCATTGAAAAACATTTAAAAAATAGGCTTAACAGAAACTGATATTGTTGACTACGGAAGAGGATTAGGGCCACTGAAAAAGAAAAAAAAATTAACTGATTTTAAATATTATTTCAGCTTAATATGGGTAAAAAGTGCGAAATCTGACTTTAGTCTTAGAATTCTGAATTTTTTCCCCATATTAAACTGAAATAAAATGTAAAAATCAGTTAATTTTTTTTATTTTTTCAGTGGCCCTAAACCTCTTCCGTAGTTTACTCATAATGTTCAGCCTACAAAAGATATACCTTAAATGCATCACAATGTACAAAGATTTTAATTTCTCTACGCTCGTGGACTTTTTTGTTCAATGTTTTGAATTAGAAGGTTGTGACTAAAATAATATAGATCATCATCATATCTAAATCCGCTGAAAGAAAATCAATTAAACCAGTTTTCTTTTCCGATTAAGAAGCAGCACCCTCAGTCCATAAGGATTATTGCAACTTAAAACATTCTTTAACTTCTAAATCAACTTTTTTATTTATATTTTTCACATTTATAAAAGAATATAAATAAGTCTAGCATCATTTAGAGCAGCCTATAAGGGTCTAAACATTAAAAATATTTTGTAAAGAGACAAATACTGCCACATTTATGAAGTATGAGTACCAGTTTTGGCGTGCCCCCAACAGTTTTGTTTACTGGGATAAAAAGTGCCAAAACTAACAGTCAGAAAATAAGTTTTGCTGTGGTGTCATAATATTGCTTTATTATTTTCTGTTTTATTTAATGAAAGGATCCAGACATGACAATTCAAAGCTCCAATAGGCTACACTGTCGTGTCGAAGTGCAGATAAGTGTGTACCAATGCAGACAGGGCGTCCGTGTGATGTAGCATATTGGAAAGGGTGATACAATAAAGTACACATCACGGTATTTGGGTCGTAACACAATATTATCACGATACATTGCAATATGCTATCCAGATAATAGCAAAATTACTTGCAGACATAAAAAGGCCCATGCTGTATATGTTCATCAGAAGATATTGATCAGTTATTTCTGCAGCTTTGTGTCAGTCCACATCTGCATCTACTACAGAAATACTGCAGCGCTGCACAGTAAAAGGACTCCATGGCGCCATCTACTGGAACAATGGCGCAGAAGTATCTTATTTCCACCAAGTGTTATATGTAAAATGTTAGCTTTTTTAAATCGATATTAAGAGCTGAAAGATCAATATCATATTGGCCTGCCAAAAATTGCAACATATCGCCATATCGATTTTTTCCCCACGCCTAATAGCGTTATATGGGGTAAAGTGATTAATAGCTAATTGCTGCAACATTTCCGATGTGCATATGTCGGGTACATAAAAGATTATTTTGACAATTCTGAAAGCCGCAGCCTTGTTTTGCTGATGCTCAGTGCATAGAAGAGCAATAAAGGAGCGTTAGAAGCTAATCTTTGTTTTGTTGCTCGATATTTAGACAGAAAGCAACATTTATGTCACTTGTGTTGTAATCTTTGGGTGGACCTCCCGCTAACGAATGCTATTGGAACGCATTCGCCTGGTCATCTATTACTGACTTTAGGAGCTTACCTGTCAGGTAACTGATTGGTTCGCTACAAAAGAAATCTTCACATTTATGCAATAGTATCATCACAAATCTTTGATTGGGACGTGCAGAACAACTCCGCCAACTGTTCCAGATTTATCATGCCATATATAATATTACAAAAACCATGCAAAGTGATGCATCATGGGAAAAAACAAGAGGTTGGAACTTATTGTGGTTTTATAAGTTTTACCGACCAGTTGAGTCACCTATAGGATAATAACTGAGGTTCATATTGTTAGGTTTCTGTTTCTGTGATGTTTTTCTTTTGATTTTCAGTTTTGCTTTGTTCTTTGTTTCATAGTTTTTATGGTTTAATTCTTAGTTTATTGTGTTCTTTGGGTTTCTCTCTGTGGGATCCTGAGGCTTGCCCACCAGAGGGCACCGAGGATCCTCTTCTGTTTTTTGTTTTCTGTTAGGGACTAGGGTTACTGTTGGGATCTGGGGATGTGCCACCTTTCTCCAGCAGAGTGCGCCGTGGGTCTCCTGGGCTGGAGCCCTCCAGCACACCTGGAGCTCGTCTGCTCGTCAGGAACCTTCCCTACATAAGCAGCTGCCAGACCTTCCTTCAACACCGCAGTGTTGACCTTAGTTTGGTTAGCAAACCTGAGCCTCTGTTACCTGAAAGAATCTTTGTTGTCTCAAGAGAGAAACCTGATTCTAATCTGCCTCTGTCTTTGCTCACAGGAAACCTGTCCCAAGTCTGAAGCTCTGGATGAGCTTAACCTGCCTGCCAGCCCTGGTGAGCCAAACCTGAAGATTCCAGTTGGATTTCTCCTGCTGCTCTCAGAGAAGAGCTGGAAACTCTGATCAAGATCTGCTATTCAAAGTCAGAAGCTAGACGCTGCTGATGCTTGTGCACTCTGCTGAACCAACAGTCTCTGGACCCAACGGTTCCCTCTCTCACAAGTAAAGCCTGGACTTCTTCAAGGTAGACTCTGAATTATCTTAAGACTCAATTAATCACCTGACTGCCTGGCTAATCAAACTGTCCGTCTCTGCAGACATCAGTGAACCCAACCCGGACCAGTACCTGATCCAGTTCATGTCCTTGTGTGAAAACTAACTTCAATAAACTCTGTTAAACTTTTACTCAGCCTCCGTTGTGTTCTGCATGTGGGTTTAACCTTAAACCAATCATGACACTCTCAGTTACTGTCTCAGTCTTGGTTCTGTTTTCTTCTGAGTGTTTAGTTTTACTTTGCTCCTTGTTTTATAGTCTTAGTGGTTTAATTATTATTTTGTTGTGTTTTCTAGTTATTTCTAGCCTTCCAGGTCTTTCATTTGTTGCCCTCTACTGCCCTCTTGTGTTCTCCTTTTTCCCTAGCTCCTGTTTTGTTTCTGCTCTGTGCTCACCTGTTCCCAATCTGCTCATTAGCCCCCTCTTTGTCTCAGTCTCCTTTAAAAGCCCTCTCTCTTCAGTTCCTCTTTGCTGGGTCCTCGTCTAACTTCGTCATACTTCCTCCAACTCCGTCTCTCTGAGCCTTCCTGGTTTTGATAGTGACCCGCCGATGTCGCCATGGTTTCTGGTTCATTTTGACTTGTTTTCATGTTTGATTTTTTTTGGATTCATGGTTTCCTGTTTATTTTTGGTCTTTGCTTTCTTTATTGGATTTTTGGACAACCTGCCTCTATTTTCAGTTTCCCCTTTCATTAAATCTCAAAGAAATTCACCTCTGCCTTCCTGCCTCTGCCTTTGGGTCAACAATCCAAAACCAAATCGTGACACATATAACCAGCAACCTTCAAACTGAAAAATGGAAAGGCTGTTTGATACCCGAATGTGGAAGTACGTCTATCTAGGAGGGGGAAATTTTCTAGAGGCAAGTGTTCTAGAAACTATGAGGGGATCCAAATGCTCCAACCATTATCGCCAAACAAAGGTTAATAAGAACAGTTTATCAGGAAAAAGATCAAACCATGGAACTACATAATAACTGAGTTATGTTGCTCTTAGAAATGGGACTGATTCATTTTATTTGGGTTAGACCTTTGGACTAGATTCAACACATGAGGCCAATTAAACACATGTCTGGCTGTAGATTTAAGTTTTGATTTATTCAGGCCATTTTCCCAGTGATGCAATGCAGAGATCCCCTCAATTTTTCTCAGCCCTCTGGATGGGAAAGATGGTCTGATAAGCATCACATTATAAGTTCCAGTTTCTAACGGGACATGGGCCAGTCGGACAAGCAGCTGTGAACTCAATGGCTTACCAGGGTGACCTGCTGGTAATCAACTCTAATGCAAAGCTAAAATATCCATTTGTAATTGAAGAAGAATAGAAATTTAAAGAAACGTTTCCTTCTAGCTGCAGGACTGTTGGAGTCTGGCATCTAAAAAGGGTTAAAGAACAAAAGAAGCAACAAGTGCTCCATTTCCAAAAAAAGATCAGCTCTCTTGAGAAGCATTCACTCAAGCTGCTACTTCCCATCATCCTGTCAGCCCCTTTAACAGACCTCTAAAGCTGGTTCAGAGGGACCCAACAAAAAGCAGAATAGGAGTATACTTACCACTGGCACCTGTGGTACTCCTTCAACCTCTGCCTCAATCTCGGCTAAACTTTTGTACTGCTGGGGACTCTCTATCACCATCTCCCTTTTAGGGGCTTTAACTGTCCGGCCCTGCATGGCGGTCAGTCCTCACAGCGTCTACCTTATCACCAGGTGGGAGATTGCATTTCAGAAAGCTGCCCTTCTGTCTCCAAAAGTTTCAAGAGCTTTGATGACGTCCAGTGAGATTCCCTCTTTTTACTCAACCGTGGGCCCAGCCTCCTCCTCCCTTTCTCTCCTCTGCTCTGTCTCTCATCAGAAACGAAGGACTCCTCCCACCCTCACAGCTGTACAGCTGTAAGAATGTGCAAAGTAGAGGAAAGAGAGGACCATACAGCAACCCCTCCCTCATTAAAAAACTTGGAAAACATCCAGAGAACATGTCATAATGTTCCAGCCCCACCTGCCTATTTATCTACAGTCGTGATAAAATAGAAGGACATCCTCTCAGGACATAATATCAGATGGTAAACTATACGAGATTCATTACAAGGACTATTCATTTACAAAAACATAAGCTGAAAGAAGGAGATCCTTTTTTTAAACAAACAGACAAGAGATGCTGCGGTGCTTTCATGGTCACATGTATAAATACAGTTTATCAGCACAAGCACCCAACTAATCCAAAGGGAGGCTGACAATTTGGCCTATTTTAGTTAGAAATAAAAGCCAACATGTGAGCCTGTTGGTGTAAACAATGAAGGTTAACCCACATTACAGGTCAATGCATCAAAACATTGATACCAGTCACACCAAAAAAAAAACAGTCTCATTTTTGTGATTGATTCAATCAAACATAATTTCTCATGCAAACATCCAAACTTTGAGTTCAGACACAAAATAAACGCCTAAATAAGAAGTACAGCATGCTTTAGTCATGTTTAAGGAAGATTAAAAGCTATGAATGTCCTGATCCAATGCCAATATCATAAATGGGTCCCATATTAGCCAAATATCATATTATAGCCGCCTGATAGAAACACTCTGCTTCCATCTGCTTCTGTTTAAAGTTTATGCAGTGCATCGGATCATAATAAATGCATCAGTTGTTCTCATACCTAATACTGTTGGCTATTCTTCTCTGTTTGAGTTACATCACTTGAGTGATGAGATAGAACATACTGACGGACACATTTGTTTTTCTTTTTTATCTTAAATGCAACAATTTTTTTTACAATCTTGGTATAACTACTGCTCTAAGCAGGTTGTTCTGTCAGCTAAAGACATATTTTAGAGTCTCTATACTACAATTAACAATTAATCGATTATTAAACTAGTTGACAATTATGTCAATAATCTATTAATGACGATTAATCCGATCAATTTTTCAGTACACAAAGCTGCAATATATGTATCATATCAGAAATGATTACATTTTATCAGGAAATCCTTATTCCTGCAGCCAAGTTAACATTAGAATGGCCTCAGCAGAAGAAAATGTGAAGTTATGGAATGATCGAGCCTAATTCTAGGGGGAAAAAACGTATAAATAGCTATGAGATGACTTCAAGAGCACTGTGGAACAGAGATTTCAATACAATCTCATAGATTTGAAGATTTTTAAGGTAGGTAAGGTGCTTTTAGTTTTCTACTGCAAAAGAAGAAATGCTTTCTTTAACACTTATATATATATATATATATATATTACATTTTTCATTTGGGATTAATAAAGTATCTTTGAATTGAACTATATTGTTTTCAAGATGTGCACAACTATACTGCCAGGTTAACTTTTTTATTTTTCTTACTTGATATATGTCAAATTAAAGGGTGGCTTTTACTTTAATGGTTTCATTTCTTTATATCAATTAGATATGTGTAAAGACTTAAACAAGTTACTTAGAAAAACTGAAAACATTAATTACTGGCTGTGGATGCAGATTCAGTTGAGTGCCTTGCAAAACATTTATCACATTAAAATAGATATATATTCAGACAGATTACCGTTTAAGATTTGGTTTTACTTTAAGAAAGAAACTGCAAAGGTCCCAAAAGCCCCAAAATACCTTAACAGTGATAGTACGGTTATTTGACTCGATGATTTTCCTCTGCTAAAACAACCAGATTGGACTTCCACAGCAGGGTCACTTCCTTCTTCCCCTGCTCCAAGGTGAAACACACGCTCTTCTATTTTAGCTCAAGAACTCCGGAAGATTTTCCCCATGCTGGTTGTAAAATACTGCGTCTCTGTCTGTAGACAGTTGCTTTCTTTTTATCTTCTAGCAGAAAAGGAGCCTCTGTTCAGTTGTTTCTATCAGTGCTTGGTTTAAGGTAATGACTAATAGTATTCAGGCAAAAACATATTTAAACAGCTCCCCATTAGGGCAATGTTTGACGGAAAGAGAAAGATTAGTAACTCAGCCAATTGTCTCCATTGGTAGTAAAGTTAGTAGCCCAAACGGAGAGAGAGGGAAGGTAAGATGACAAGCTGAAGGGGGTCAGGATGACTTTAAAGGCTGCTGTTCCTCTGCTGCAGTTTCAGCACCATCACTCCTAAGAAAGTTTAACACAAAGTGGGTGAGCGTGTGCTCGAGTGTGAGTTTTACTTTCCGCACTGCAGGGTTCTCGGATCATTTGCATAAGTTGTTTTAACAGTACTGGCTTCAAAGGCTTCACAGGCTGAAATGCACCATTCAGAAAAACCACATCGGGGAAATAAAGCAGGAGAAAGGACGGAAGTTCAGAGGTATAACCAACCTGGCTAGCAGTGCCATGGGCTGGAGTGAGGTGGAAGATTCCTTAAAAGAATAACAGATTTTATCACCTATATTAGAATTGGAGGTTTACAGTTAGACCCAGAAACAATGTGGCAAATTTACATGAAACACTTTTGCATTGACCATAATCGCTAGTTTTCTCCTAAAATCTGTTAATTTATTTTTCCTTTTTATACTTTGCAACCATCTGGTAAAGCTCTTGGGACTTCGGTGCAAAGGAAGGACAAAAAAATGAATCCATGGCGGCTCCATTTCATAAAGAAAACAACACTCGGAGGCATGTCCTCAAGCTTCTGTTTCCTACTGCCACCCTTTCAAAAGACTCAAGATATTTGCAAGCCTTTTTGTTTGTGAAAAGTAATACTTTTTTCTTTGGCTGTTCAGTTGTTTTAACATTTCTGACCAATAATGACATTGCAACAGGGTCGGACTGGGAATGATTTTCGGCTCTGGCATTTTTCCATTTACCTCCCAGCCCCACACCCCCTGTAACGAAAGAAATAGAAGCACAGTCAAACGCGTTTGACATTGTGGATTAACCGACCTATCTTCAAGCATCACATGACAACAATCACCGAGATTTCTATAATGCGGTTTTACTGGCTTTGGTTATTAACACAGACGCGACAGTGACTAGGTCTGGGTAAAAAAAAACGATTTAATCGATTTTGGATCGAGTCCTTTACATTTCGTAAAATCGATGTTTAGGGAATGAGATCGATTAGTTTTATAGTGACGCATGTGACACCGCTCAGCAATCTGTCCCAACTGAAGTCTGACGTCCGGAACCATTTTGGATTTAAAACGGCTAAAGATAATATGCTGAGTATATCACATTAAGGTGACTTCCCTCTACACTTATGATGAGTGGCGCCTCGCATCTCGTACAACAGACCACCGAGATGACTTCAAGCCAGACAGCTGCAAATATAGCCAATAGGTTGACTGAAGACATTAACAAATGGGAGCTGACCAGCAAACACCCTGTATGGTAGTTGTTACAGAAAACGCTGCAAATATGGTTTGTGGAGCGGAGATAAAGCAGCTCATGCATGTCTGCTGTATCTCCTCTGCTTGCTCGAGTGAAGCTTCACTTTTTCACTTTTCACAAACAAGTTTGCACTTTTGAGACAGTTTTGTATACATCTCAATTTCAGACAAATTCATTTATAGTTTTAAAAAGGGTCAAAATACAAGATTGATAATTTTGTTTGATGTTAAGATTATAATTTAAGTTTAAAAACTCTAATATTAAAGGCATAGAATATAGAAATGCAATTTGAAATGCATATTTTTGGGCTTCCTGCATGCTGTAATTGTATACGCGTTTTTTTTTTGTTTGCTTTTACGTACTGTACGTAAGGACAGACACAGTTTTTGACCGAATTAATTTTATACGAATGTGGATGTTCTCTTATTTTTGTTTTCTTTTAATAAACATCACAAGTTGAAGAACATTATCTGGAATTGCTTGCATTTCAATACTAGTTGCTAGACTGTTTTTCCATGCGGTACAGAAGAAACTAAAGAAACTGGAGTGCCGCTACACTCTGATTTACGTTAAGTTAAGTTAAGTTTACACTTGGTGTTTAATATGAGAGGAAAAAATAAACAGTTTCACGATTTCCATTACTGTAAAAACAGATAGAATCGAAATGAATTGGTTTAGAACTGTATGAATCAAAATCGAATCGATTCAGGACTTTGGCCAAAATACCCAGCCCTAACAGTGACTACTGCTGCGTAACGTCCACACTTGCATGAAGCCAGGCAGACAATCACTCACACATTCTAGGTCTACATTGTAAGGCAGAATGTTGGAAAAACACCAACATAAAACAATACAATATAGAGACAGACAAGCAGTTCTTCAGGAACGAATACATTAAAGCTCAGCGATGTGTAAGCAAAACCCCATCATGCACCGCAACATATTTTTGCAAAATATTCTAACATAAATTCATCATCGTAGTCTGGTTTAAAGAAAGCATTTTAATTGTATTATAATTTAGTTTGTTGCAAGGATTTTACAGTTTGAAGAAATAGAAAATTTACTGTCAAAGGTAGGTGCTACGGCCGGAGAGTAAGTGTTAAGGAGGGCCGGCCCTCGCACGCTGAAATTAGTACCGGCCCACTGGACAAATGCCCGGTATCACAGATTCCCAGTCCCAGCCTGCATTGCAATGCTAAAAAAACAGATTTAAAGCATTTTTCTGTAGCTGGAGTAGCTTTATTTATGTCTGAATAATGAGAAATTAAACAAAAGAGAGAAAAGCCGTGATTTTATTTAATATGGTCCTTATAGAGGCTGACTTTGCTTCTTCCTGACTCTGCAAGAGCTGTGCTGCATCAGTATGGTGCCTACAGAGCCAAAAGTCATACGGCGACACTGTCACAGGCTCTGCATGATAATCAGCCTCTTGTCAAGATGCCGTCCACACTGAGGTCATCCACCCTCATTATCGTGACTCTCACACCATCAAACTTCCAGAAGCTACCACTGGTACCATGTTAGTGATACCACAAGTGTTGTTTTGTCTAGGAACGTGATCGGGAGTAGAGTTAGAAGGCATCGCTTCACATGGCCATCTGTGTGAGGGCTTTATGAAAAGATGAAACCCTCACAGAGGGGGAAAAAAAGGGCGGATGGATTGAAAAAGGGGGGGTTGTCCTTTTGTTTTTATTCAGCTTGAATCAATTAGAACATGCGAGCTCCCTACACCCTTCCCAATAGGTGTGCCTAAAGCTTAAAGTTTGCGTACATAAAAAGAGTTGAAGCCCTGTAAGTCTGCAGAGGGTTGCATAAGGGCGGGTTTGACGTAACTGTTGCTAGAAGCTCCCTGAGGAAAGTGTCAGCGCTGCTCCTGGAGCAGAGAAAATTCAACCTGTTGCACACAGCGAGGGCAAAGCTTTAATCCAATCATTAATCACAAAGGTTAGAAGGAAACTTCTTTTCCAGTGAAGTAATAAAGGAATAGAAATCATTTGGACACAATAAGAGTTTGTGCAAGAAAAAAAACATCTGCTTCAACTTATTATGAGAGATGGGGTTTTCTTAGTGCTGATGACGTCACGCTGCTCATGGGTGCTCGCTTCAGGTCCAGAAAGTCCCTGAACAGGATTGTTTTACTGGGCGATGATGTCACTAACATATGTAATCATTTCTAGACCACAGAAAAATTACGCTGCCGCCTAAAAAGCAGAGTAAACGGCTGCTCCAAGGGAGGAGCGATGTCAAAAAGGTAACCGACGCCCTCAAACAATTTTTTTTTTTGTTGTCACATTTAAATGGTTCAGATAACTAAATGTTTAAAAGTCTGATAAGGTTTAGTTGAATAATTGGTTATTATTCAAAGCTGTTGACTGAGCATAACAAGCTGATCCATCTGATGAGGGAATAATACCACAAAAAAAATATAGGAAACATATTTTTTTAAGCCTTTTGTTGTCATCTAAGACTGACAGTAATTTATTTAAGAGTTCTCAAAAATCTGTTGATTGTAGTGATAATTATTAGCCAAATCTTTACATCTATAGATGTTGATATTTGCGACCCCAGCAAGTAGGAACTCTTGCGTGTCCACCATGTGTTTCCATCCAGAACTGTCTTGGGAGTCACACATTTCCCTAGGTGTGCAATTTTAAAAAGAAATCAGGCTGTGCAGAAGCCACACAGAGGAGCATCTGTATATAAATCAGCCTTTTTACTAATGCAACCTTAACCTTTGATACAAAGATGGAGTCACACCTTCCAGTAAATTCTGACGCACCATCTGAAATGGCGACCATAGGACCAGGAAACGCTTTTCTAAGCTGTATAATGTTTATAATGTAATGTACCATTACTTCCTGTTCTTAGCTGACAGCTAAGGCTCTTCGTTTCGTCCATGTAAAAATGATTTTCCATTTACTTCTTGGACATAAACAAGATTTTTTAGAGCAAAAATGAAGAGAGATAGGGTGAAGTTTAATAATAAATATAGCTAAATTGAACTTCTAACATTTTATAATACCTAATATATGGAAATAGATGAAGTAAAGAGAAGAAATTGGGTCTAAAAGGCTGTTTATGGGAATTAAATCAGATGTTATGAGGGCAATATGTGTGAGTAGGAAAGCCAATGTCCCCAGAGCTGGCTAAAACATCAAATCTGAGGTTAGAGAAGAAGTGCTTTTTACCAGAGCAGTGGTGGGAATCCATGGATTAGATCCCCAAAGACTGTGTGTCTCCTCTTCCTCCTCCAGAGCCCCCAGATCCACTGAACCTTTGACATAACTACAGTTCCTCTCGAGGATTGAGCGTAACCCCTCCAACAGAACCACGCTGGTTGTGCATCCCATGATGGAAACATACACTCACTTCCACCGTGATCAGGATTCTCCACTAAAGATCTCAGCCGGACCAGAAGCCCTAACCATACCCCCCAAACTTTATCTCCTTCATAAATCTGGATCCAATCTTCTCACAGGTGCTCTAAAGGGGCAGATCTCCCCGAGTGGATGGAGATTCAGACTTATCCAGGTGAAACAAAGCCGCTGTATATTAGAAAGCAGAGTGAAGCTGAGGAGACGGGTTCGGCGAGTTGAATCCTCCTGTGTGATGCTCAGCAGGGACGGATGAGGGATGGTGTTAGCACGTTCAGTTCATTCATTGGAAGCAGGGCGTCAGCTTGTTTGGCTCTTCTTCCTTCCTCACTCTTTCTGCTGAGGGTGATGCTACCGTTCACACTCCCTCCCTCCCTCCCTGCTTGGCTTTCTCTCCTCCTTTTACCCTTGCCCATCACTCACTCAAGCCAGCCACTTACATTTCTTAACTCCTCCGCCTCCCTCCTCCTTTTAGCCAAAAAGCTTAGTCACTGACTGCATGCTTTCTACACAGAATAAGCAGACGGCTAAAAACAAAGACGCACATACAAACTAACCCCCACAGAGATCAGCTGGTGCAGACAATGTTTAACTCTCTCTCCCTGCGTCTTTCCCTCCTTCCTCTTTCTCCCACTGACAGTGGTATTACAAGAGTTGTAGTCATCCTGCTGATGTCATGCGATTGCTCTCAAGGGCATTCAAGGAATTATTTCCCATCTTTTGTCTGTTCTGCAGGCTAACAGATGTTAACAATTGATATTAACCACATCGCTAATCTTTGCAATGTCTCTAATGTGAAAAACAGGCACAAACTTTCAAGAAATCTATGAGTTATAGAGTGGATAAACATTTATTATGCCTACAGCCCACATTTTTGTGATTTGCATTACTTTTTTAGCAGTTAAAACAAGATGGCTAAGATTTTATGTAAGGCTTTAATATTGTGACACTGCTTTAGATGGAAAAGTAGATGGATGGATAATACTGCTGTGAGGGAATTCAAATACTTTTACATACATAGGACAAATACTTTAAACAATTACCATCATTTTACAGTCTGCAGAGAATCTATGTTTATTATTTCTATTTAAAAAAAAATTAAAAACCGTAAATTTACTATTTTTCAAGGCTGCACTTTTAAAAGATGAAATTGTCCAGTGAGCTTTTTCCAAATGAAATTTATTTTTGTTTTACACTTGTGCAAACGGAATGACAAATAAAATCTGTCTTAAGTCTAAATAAGATGATAACTAGAGGTAGACCAATACTTTGGCCGGTCAGTAGCTTTTTTTTCATTCAACAGAAATTCAAAATTTAAGCGGACTTTGAAAGGTTTAAAAAAAAAAAAAGGAAATGGGAATTTGCTATGTTTACTTTCTCTTTGAAGCGAATTAACTAAGCCCTGCAAAGGCGTTCTACGACATCGCCTACATTACTTCGTCACGCAGGGCTTTACATTTCTTTGCATTTTGAACAATAAACAGTTTGGGAACATACTAACAAATTAATCTGCAGTTAGCTTCTAAAATTTCCTCTGATTTATAGAACTGAGTCGTCCAAACGATATTCCTATTTTGGCAACATCCAGCGAAGGACTGATTACTGGATTAATCGTGATTAATTAATTGAAAGCTATCATAAAAAGCTATCATTAACTGAAGGGTATGAAAAATGCCAATCCATCCGTCCATTTTCTGACACGCTTTATCCCAAGCATGGTCGCGAGGGGTGCCGGTGCCTATCTCCAACTGTCTACGGGTGAGAGGCGGGGTACACCGTGGACAAGTCGCCAGTCCTTGCAGGGCAACACAGAGACAAACAACTATTCACGCACACCTAAGGAGAATTTAGAGAAGCCAATTAACCTAACAGTTGGACTGTGGGAGGAAGCCGGAGTACCCGGAGAGAACCCACACATGCTCAGGGAGAACATGCAAACTCAAACCCGCAACCTTCTTGCTGCAAGGCAGCAGTGCTTCTCACTGCTCCACTGAGCAGCCATGAAAAATGTCTTTCACTAAATCAAAATTACTTGGCAAAAATGTGCAAGAAAGCTACATATTCTGCATTTAAGATTATATTACTTTTTTGTCTTTAAATATACTTTATCTTATACTGTATTATAGAAGCATTTTAGCTTCACGTGGTTCAAATTCTGTATAAAAAATACATTCAATGATCCCTCTTTGCTATTATTATATAACAGTAAACACATTAATCAGTTAGCAAAATATCAGTTTTCAGACACTTATCCTAATCCACTGTATTTGTGGCAGAAATTCTGAAATAAACTCCAAACATCTAACAAATGTATGGTTCGTCATAACCCCCTAAATGCACACAGCTTCTTTATAAGCTATAAAGGATAAAGATTCAAGCAAACTAAACGTCTGCAGTAACTCAGTGTTGCCTCCACTCTGGGCTTTTATTCTTTATAAATAGCCTCAGCAATACTGCATTATGCCATGTCAAAGAGGAAGCATTTATACAATTAAATCAGGGTTCACTCAGTAATGCATCTAACATCCTTTTACACTGACCTTTGTAAACCATTAAGATATTGTACAGAAGCAGGACCTTATTTTAAGAGAATTCACAAGAACCATTCAGAGAAAAATACTTTTTTTAAATTAAACAAAAACATTTTTATTTTTCAAATATGGAAGGATTTTTTTTGTGCTTTCGTGTCTGATTATATTATGGACACGAATGCTTTCCCTAAAGCTTCACTGAAGTGATCAAGTAAAATATATTTTTTTTCCATCCTAAAAAAAAAAAGTTGAAGGTAAGTTTTGTAACCTGGCAAAAGAATAAATTCCATTCAAACTTTCTCCTCTTCTTTATTTTGGTATTACTATTTTGTAATGAACATGAATTTGCTCATAAGTGCAAAGCAGAGGAAAAGATAAAGAGGAAAATATAAAAAGGGAAAATCAAATGCAAATCCCTTCACAAATATGAACTATATTGTTTTAAATGATAAAAAACACAATCAGGTTTATGATTTAAAACTGAATAGTAATAGATCAGCTATTCTTGTATTTAAATAAGATCTCATAACAGTTTTGTTCTTTGAAAGGTATTACTACAAAAGATCCAGATTAAAGATGCCATAAAATTAACTAAAGTACAAAAACCTCCCCGCAGTCAAAGGTGCTCATACTTTTTCTATTTTGCTGTAAAAGAGGCACATCTCTTTGTCTACACATGTTGGAATTCCTACAGCATGATTGCTTCTCCACAATGCAACATGGGCTGCCAAGGCGGATGACGTGCATCGCTGCTGCCTCCAACAGTCTGTTAAAAACTCTGCAACTGTGCTGAAATCTGATGACTCACTGGAAAAAGAAAAAAAAACCTTGTTGCTCCTTACCTCATTTGTCCAAATAGAGCTGGAGAAAAATTCCTCCTTTGCCACAGAGACTATAGTATGAAAAGACGCTGCCAGACCGACTGCAAGTCTGTGCAAAATTTGCCAGTGAGCAATTATGATAAAAGCATTTCAGTTGAATGCATACAGTAAAACCCAAACCAAAGCTTTCAGTGGTTATTATCTATTTTGGGATTATGAGAATAGGAGTGTTAAAAACTACATACACTATTTATCAACATTCAAGTTAGATTAGAGCATTTTATGTTTGCAGCTTTTTTCTGAGATGATTTTATTTTTGATGTTTTGGACTTTGCATCATATCTGCATTTGCAGCTCAGGTCACTGTTTGCTGCACATTTTCAACTGTTTGCAGCTCGTTTCTTTTTTGTTTGCAGCATTTTTCTTTTGCCTTTGTTTTTTGTGCTTGGGTGTTTTGAAGTTTGCATCATACGTGTTTTTGCAGCTCATTTCATGGTTTATTGCGCATTTGCACCTGTCTGTAGTACTTTCACGCATAAATCTAATACACTACAGGGGTTGATGTTAAGGATTTTTACCACTTGCCCAACTTTCACATTTCATTTGCCCAGAAACATTTTTTACTTGCCCAGTATAATGTTTGATAAATATAGTTCCTAATATTCATTTGTGTATATATATATATCAATGAAACATGTTTGTTTTTTAAATGTTTTTTGTAATTCAGTATTTTTTAAGTTTCCAGGTTCCTGGTGTGTATATGCATGCGTCAGATAATGAACTCAAGCCAACATTACCGTGTTAACATGCTTTTCAATCCTTCCTGCACATTCTTTTCAAACTAAACTTTGCTTTAAACTGTTGTGTGCTTGGAAAAATATAAATTGTAATGTTAAAAATCTAAAAAAAAAACTTGTCAGGTTAAAAACTTAAGATAAATCACAAGACAGAAGTCAATGTCACAAATGAATAACTTTTATTTTAGAGTCACGGTATGTTTATACAATATAATACTATTAATATAATGTGACTTTTCTAGAGAATCATTATACATAGTTATTTTATACAGGGTTTCCACAGTCTTACATCATTTCAGAATTCCCTGACTTTTAACTGACTCAGGATTAGTTTTCCCTGACAAAATAAATGCAGCAGTTTGTTGTTTTGGTAACAACATCAAAATTACCGCTAGGTGGACAAAAATCACGCCATCTGGCGGAAAATCACCCGGCTTTTTCAAATCACACAAGAATGTGTACAAAACAACAAAAATGCCGCCGGCAACGCTTCTGGGTCGTTTTCATCGAATGTCTGTGATTTTAAAGTAATTTTGATAGATAAATAAAAAAAAAATTGTGATCATTGCACTTGCCCGGCGGGCAAATGCAACAAAATTTGTACTCTCCCGACAATAAAAACTACTTGCCCCGGGAGATCGGGCGATGGTTAACATCGAGCCCTGCACTATATTGCCAAAAGTATTCACTCAGCTGCCTTGACTCATATATGAGCTTAGTGAAATCCCATCCCTGCTCCTTAGGGTTTAACATGACATTGTTCCACCAACTGCAGCTAGTACAGTTTGTTGAGTTTGTTAATGGGTTTTTTAAAGATTCGTCCGGAGCAAATGTGTGAGATCACACGGTGATGTTGGACTCTAAGTCTCTGCTTTAAAGGCATACTATGCAACATTTTTCAGTTAATTAATGTGTTCCATAACGTTTTGGATGATTAAATGAGTCATTTCAGGTTGAACAAAGGTATTCACGGCCGCCCTGGTGGTCTGTGGGGGAAATACCGCACTTGCAATTGCAGGAGCCCTCGGCCTGCACCCACAGGCTCAGAAGTCTCGCGAGAGTCGGTCTTGCCCCCAGTTAAAAGCATGCTCGTTGCTAGCACAGTGGCGATCTTTGTGCAGTTATCATGGCGGAACCAGCGTTAAAAAACAGCGAAAGCCCATGTCGGAGCAGGCAAGAAAGAGGAAAAGGGCTCTGGACAGAGAGAGGAGTCGTACACGGGTGAACATCGGGCAAGCTTTTTCCGAATGGCGAGAGCTAAAATAAAAAGAAGGCTGCAAGGCTGACGCGGACCTCGCGTTTCTGCTGATGCGATTGAAAGTAACATTGGAATGGTTTCTCTCTCTCTGTGTGCATGTTCATACTTTCACTGTGTTAGTCATTCGTTGCGTTCGCCTGTCTGCTAAGCTCAAAACAACCGCGCCTGGCTTGACGGAGAAACAAGGAGAACAGCTGTGCATATTTACGACAGTGCACTTTTACTTTCGCCCTCTGGGGGGAGCCTCGCTGGAAAATCGACACCGGTTGCATAGTATACCTTTAATTCATCCTAACGGTGTTCTATCAGTTTAAGGTCATGCATCTGTGCAGGCCAGTCAAATTCACACCACACTTTGCCATCCATGTCTTCATGGACTTGCTTTGCGCTCCAGTGGACGGTTCTGTTGGAAGAGGAAGGGGCTCCAATGTTTGGAGCATGGAATTTTCCAAAATGTCTTGGTATGCTGAAGCATTCAGAGTTCCTTTCACATGACCTAAGGTGCCAAGCTCAGCTCATGAAAAACAACCCCACATCATAATTCCTCCTCTACCAAACTTTATACTTGGCGCAATGCAGTCAGTCAAGGACTTCTCTCCTGGTAACCAGCAAACTGGATCATCGGATTTCTAGATGAATGAATTGAAAGCGTCAAGCGACATTCAAGACATCATTCCACTGTGAACAAAGAAATAATCCTCAAGAGTCCAAAAGTAATTTGAGAAACATGTAAAACAAAAAAAGATTTTAAAAAAATACTACCAGAGGTACTGAGGGAACCAGAAAAGTTGTAAGAAAAATATAATAATAAAATAAAATAAAAAACTTCCATTGGCAAAGTCTGTCACGAAAAGCAACTCATCATGCAAAAATCTAAAGAACTTCAGGAATTTTTTATTTGGCTTCCACCTAATTGCAGAGTTGCAAATCCATTTCTATGACAGGCTACTCCAAAAGAGCGTCTACGATTGGTCCAAGAGTTCAGAAAGGAAACCAAAACGACGTAAAGCACTGCAGGCATGACTTCACACAGTTGAGGTCAGTGTTCATGATCCAGGTAAAAAAAAAAAACAGGGCAAAGGTGGGATCTGTGGGAAAGTTTAGAAGGCAATTAGCTTTCACAAAGATTAAGTTTGGCTTTGGAAATCTTTCCCTTTGAAAGCTGCTTTTTATATTTACTGTATACATCTCAATTACATCTATGTTCGATTAGGATATTGGGTTAATGACAATGATCATTAGAGCGGAATCTGGGTCACACTCGTAATTTAGATATTAAAGGTCCTGCATGTATTCCGGTGGGCTGGGACATCATCCCTGTGCAGAGGGACTTTATCCAGACAAAACTTTGGCAATCATTAAGTGGGTCTCTTACTTTAGGTGTTCCAGTTTTACTCATTACCGCATAGCTTGGCCACCCGAGGGAACGTTTTTTTATATTAAATGGCTATTTTTAACCATGCTACACGGAGCTGTTGGAAATGGTGTCAGCTGGCTTGAAGCAATTTTTAAGGTCACTGCCCAATTCTCCCATTCAAAACTGAAAAAACAGCCAGTTTTGAAAAAAACAGCCCAACGAAAAACTGTTACACCTTTTAAACTTTTCACACAACTACAAACCTCACTGATTTTATATGAATTTATGCAGCGCAAAGCAATGTTGTAGAAAACCAACACTGCACATCAGCTTCAATACACCTCCAACATATTTCGGCACGATAGTGGCAGTATAATGCTGCATAAATTAGACCCAACAGAAAGGATGCAGATGCTAATATGAAAAAAGCCTCTTGAGAATGAGATACTGTGGTGGCAGCATCATGCTGTGGGGATGTTATTCAGAGCTAAAAACAGGGCGGTCCTGGAAGAAAAACAGTAATAGACTTCTCTTTAGATTCACCTCATACACACAAAGACAGACTTTCAAACAGTATGAATCCTTTTGCAAGCCAATGTTTCATCATATATGATTTCATCAATGATGAGGATTCCATAAAAAAAATAGCAGGGTTAGATAAAACTACAGAACATCAGAAGCTGCAGCTACTCAGAACAATAAACCCCAGCAGAGAGAGCCCCACATCTCGACGTCTTTATCGTAGCACAGATGTAGGTCAGCAGTACTAAAGCATCTGCAAATCAACAGATTATCTGTGGCAGGTTTTTATGGTCTAATCAGACCAAATCCTCTGGAGTAGAGATGACTTTTAGTTCAAACCGCAGGGATTTATCTACTGTATAAAAGGTTTCAGGGGCAGTTTATACTGAATGTATAAGGAAAAAAAGAAATTAACACTGAATAGTTTTTTTAAAAGGGTACAAATCTTAAGATACTTAAGATACTAAACATTTTTAATAAGGACAAAGAGGGGAATAGAGCCAACAGAGACTTTAATGCCAACATTTCTCACATTTGGAAGTCATTTTAAAACCTGCAGGGGTCGGCTTTATAGCTTAGCCTCCATGTTGTTTAACAAGCAGCCCTGCCTGAGTTATCTATAGAAAAAACATATGCCATATTTCAGATATGTTCATTGTTTGCTATTTTGTCAAACTTGTAATTCAGACCAAAAATGCTTCTTGTATTAAAGATAAACAAAGTGAATAGAATTTATAAACCAATCTGGTCCTTTGAGAAGATCTATTGATTCTCTTAACCAAATAAATGGTTATGCCTTAAAGTTTGAATATCTGGCATACTATGACCCACTGTTCTCTGGTTATTTTTTACTTCAGACCCATCGGAGAGTAATAAAACATGAATTGCCTGTTTAGCCTCATTTTGCAGCACTACCATTTCGTAAAAACAAGGGAAGAAAATTCAACTGAACTCAAACAGAAGCCCTTCACAGTAACCCAGTCTTATTATAAACTATAAACACATGGATCAAAGCTTTAAAGTTTTCTCTTCTGCAGAGGTCTTTAACCTTTCTCACACTGGGACCCACTGATTGATGAAGAGTCTGTGCCAGGACTCTAGGTGCTTCCAGGTTGGGGCATTTTGCCAACAACAGATTGTGGGACGTCTGTTGACAACAGATCTGTTAGTCGGGGTGGCTGAGGATGCGTCTAAATAACTACCTTCACTGACATTCCTTCATTCCTTCAGTGTCTCCACTACAGAAGGGAAGGAAAGAAGGGATGCAACTGAGGCAGCTGATGTGAGGCCACCTGTCAGTCCATCCTGGAGGCTCGTCAGCAGCTGACCAATCAGCGATGGCCATTTCTGCAGCAGTAACACAGCACTTGTGGCGGACTTTAGAATTTAGTTTAAAAAGACCTCTAATAAAAAGACGTTGTTAGTAGGAACCTTGCAGTTCAGACACGCTTACCCCAAAGTATTCAGCCGGTGACACAGTTAATTATAATCCCAAAACCACAAAAGGAGTCTTAAAACGTGTAAAAGATAGACAAGATGATAGACAACAGGATAACAACATTGTGTGCTTTTGTTTAGCTTGATAAAGCTTGTGTTGCTTAATTTATTAAGAACATGCGGAAATAAACTGCATCGATGTTAATCTACTAAGATGGGCTGCAAACAATTATACATCCATGATCATTGATGTAATAAAAAAAATACTTTTGTTCTTTAGTTTTCTCATTTATGTACTATAACCGCAAACAGCCAGCCTGATTGTGTACCATAATATTCTCCCTGTCTATGGAAAGCATCGTCTTTAATGTTGACTTCTCCCTCCTGCCTTTAAAATTACTTTCTTGATATAAAAAATAATGCTGCCTGTTGTCTTCGCCTTCTGCAAAATGCATCAGGTAACATTTTGCTTCACTACGTCGCCGTTAAAACTATACTGTGTTTGTTGCAACTTTGGTTTGATTGGCTTGCAGGTGTGCATAGGTGAACGACTGGATAGAGCACATGCTCCTTCTCTTTTCGCAAAAAATAAACCTGACAATCATCTGCATAGAGATGAAAAAATATATATTATTTTTCCTAGGCATGGAGCATAGTGGAAGCAGGTTGGAAGAAAACAGAGTCCAAGATTAGAACCTTGTGGTGCTTCAAATAAAAGCAAATGAGGTGAAGGAAACAGGAACCAAGCTGACATAGAAGATTATGTCCAGGAGGTATGAAGCAAACTAGTTAATAGCTAAGCTAGTGATTCTAACCCTCTGCCCCAGCCTGTAGAACAAGATCTTATGATCTATAATGTCACAAGGAGAGCTTCAGGAAGAACCAGCCTAAACACGCTCCACTGCTCATCAACAGCCCAGCTGTACAGGTAGTCAGCAGCACCAAATTCCTGGAGGTGCACATCCAAGACACCCTCATCTGGACTATAAACACCACCTCACTGGTCATAAGGGCACAAAAGTGCATGTACTTCCTGGAGAGGATTAGAAGAGCCCACCTGCCCCCACCCATCCTCACCACCTTCTACAGAAGCACCATAGAGAGCGTTCTGACCAGCTGTCTCACAGTGTGGTGTGGAGGCTGCAGCGCCTCAGACTGGAAAAAGGTGAAGAGAGTGGTGAGATCTGCTATCAGGGCTCCTCTTCCCTCCATTAAAGACTGTGACATCATCAGTGACCCCTCGCACCCCCACCATGGACGGTTCTCCATGCTGCCCTCTGGGAAGAGACTTCAAAGCATCCGATCCATCCAGCAGATTCCTAAACAGCTTCTTCCCCACCGCCATCAGACAGCTGAACTGTTGAGAAACTCTAAATCATGTCACTGACTCATGATTGCATCACAATGATAACAATAAATCAAAATTCTGCATATTTGCACCATAAATATTTAATGCTCTGAACTTCCATATCAATGCGTTTTTTTTCACCATGTTTTTTTTCCTCCCCCACCGTTTACATTTGATTACTGCTGCACTTTATGAAAATGAAACGTTCTGAAAGCTGAATAAAGCTAAATTCCATTTTGTACAGCTTTCACAACATTTCATAAATGTTCCATTTTATTGACGAAGACAATAAAAATCGTCTAAGTCCAAGTCTAACAACCTATTGGTCCAACAAAACAAGAGAAGGCTATCTTTGTAATGAAAAGCTAGTGTACCGGTCTGAAAAAATTATATATACATAAGGAAAAAATATTCTAAGGGTGTGGATGTGTTTTATAGTATTGTCTTTGCAAGTACCCTTCCTCTTTCGGATCTAGATGATTTATTGCATGCATGGGTATTCATAATTAATGCTCCCTAGAGTGCTCAGTGCGACACCAAGTTGCTGAGGAGAAAGAGGGCAGGTATAAATATAGCGCAGTCATTCAACATCATCCCATGCATTATTAAATCTAATACAGGGTTCTGATCTGTATCCTTTACGGTAAACACCACAACGTATCCCAGCATAAGGTATCCATCATCTTTGTCAGTGAAACTGAAGATGCTGAGAAATTTCTTTGACGGTCTTTGTGTACTATATATACATATATATTGACCATACCAGCATATCTATTTCATGTTAAAGGGGGCAGCTGCACCGTTAGGACAAATCCAAAATAGAACAAAGGTAAGCTAGCCCAACTTGACCAGAAGAAGTACTCAGGAGTTTTACACACGTTAAGCTATCATACAGCTAAAAAGAAGTTTCTTTGATTTTAAAGAGAGATTAAGAAGAGGGGCTTTGTTGGAAGCAGTAGATGTTACTCCTAAAAAAAAATCAGTTTGATTAAGCCGATTCCCATCCCAGACAATCTAAAATTGTCAGGGACATTTGTGTAGCAGTTACTGAACACAAAACAATTGCTGTGAATAATCAGAATCAGAATCAGAAATACTTAATAATAATCCCAGAGGGAAATTACTTTTGTTACACGCTCCAGTTATAGTTTTATATACATATATACACATCCAAGTACACAAGATAATAAAGATATAAAATAAAAAAGATAAAAATATATACACATATAGCTCTTCTGTATATATATCTATATCTATATAAATGTATGTATATATATGCATATGTAAAACTAAATCCAAGTAAAGTGATAAATCCAAGTAAAGTGAAATGTGGCGTGCAACAATAGTGCATAAATGTCAATTACAGAGGGGGGGGGTGTGTGTCTGAATCACTTGAGGGAGGCGTTATGTACTTAAGCAGCTAATAGAGCTTCAAAAACCATGACTGCATGAATAGGAAAAATAAAAAGATAGAAAACCTTAAATTTCTTTATGTGCAAACAATTTGTTCACCAAAACCAAGTTTACAATGGAGTTCAACAAGACCCACTGTTTAAACCACTGCCCTTTGTTTTATCTGGGCCTCCATCTGCTAATCTTGTGGGGAAGCATGGGATAAATGTCTATTATTATGCTGATGATACTCTGCTATAAACACGCATATATGCATATATATATATATATATATATATATATATATATATATATATATATATATATATATATATATATATATATATATATATATATATAAAGCCAGCTAGTTAATGGTATAGAGGAGGAAGTTCTTTTTTAGGCTGGATCATCAAAATCAGTGGTCCTCCTATATGTCAATTATTCTGGTGATATGTTACGTAAGGTCGTCCTATGTGTTCGTCCCCACTTTCACTTACCGGTGGTGAGTCTGACATAGCGGAAAAATTGCAAATCTTCTTTTGGAAAGTAAGCTTGTATGAGAAATGCAAAAAACAACTTTTAAACAGAGAGTGCACGAGGAGAAATGGGCTCTGCATGCTCTCACACGCGTTTAATAAGCGTTCCCTCTCTGGAGCGGGTACAGGGTTGTGCATGTGCATTTTTTTTTTTTTTTAAGTGCAGAGGCTTTTCAAATATTTGCAAAAATCCAATATAAGTTTAAGACATTTGAAATGTCTCATAATGTAAAAGGCTTGCATAAGTATTTATACTCACTGAAGTTTTCCTATTTTTGATAAGTCAGGACAACAATTTGTCATTCACTGTGATTTATAATATTGCATCAACACAAATAATATGCAGTGAATAGTCATGAAAAAGGTACATGATGTCTGCATTTAAAAAGAATGTAAATCTGGAACAATTGATGGGATTTTGAGTTTATCGCCTTTTTTCTGTGCTCCATAAGCAAAGTAAATCTTGTTTTGGCTTCAGAAGTCATCAAATCAATCAAAAGTCTATTTGGGATAAGGAAAGATCCCAAACTTTAAAAACTATGAGCTGAAAATGACAACATATAAAAGGAAAATAGCAAATGAAACTTAATGGTGGCATTGAAATAACACACAAGTTTATATATATGGGAGTGCAGGTTCACATTCCAACAGAAAACTGCTCTAAACATACAGCCAGAGGAACTGCGACATGGTTTAGATCAAAGCATATTGACAAGACTAGTTTAAATCTAGAGCTGTATCCAATACAGCAGACTTGGAAACAAATTGAACCCAAATGATGCACTTCATCCAAACTAACCTTCGGCTGTTTTCCATGGAATAAAAGCACAATTCTCCTTCTCTAGGTCAGCCAAGAAGCTAAAATGAAACTCCAAAAGACATGCAGCTATAATTGCATTAAGAGGTTGTTCAAAACTGTGCATTGTTGTCCTTATTTGATCACAACTATGAGTTACCTGATGTTGATTGATCACAGATCTTCAAATTAAAACCTGGGATGAGATGCTGTTAAAGTGCAGAATCTGAGAAAGTTGCAGGACTATAAGGATAGAGGCAGTGCAGCACCAATGATCATACTCTACAGAGAGAAGTGCATATGTATTTCTATTACATAAATTACATATTGAGAGCATAGTGCAAACTAAGCCAGATTCCTTGATTGTGTGCACAAATGTGCCCGATGAACCCGCTTCTAATTAACCCAACTGGCAGAAAAAGCAATTAGCAAGAAAAAAAAATCACTTATTGATCATTGTTATACAACAACACCAAACCTGATCTGGGCTGACTCTGACTAGAAACATAATCAACATCTAACAATAAGTTTCTCATGAACTAATGCATTCTATACTCATTTCTTCTGCAAAAATAAAAAAAAAGATGTGTTTATTTTTCTGTTCTTATTTTTTTTTATCTATTAGTGTATGCTTCTGTCATAGGTGTCATGTTGCAAGGTGCATCATCAGGATCAAGTGACACATTGTGCCAATTGGTGCGCGTGCAGCAGTCAGTGTGCATTTCAGTTACCTGGCAACCTCTTTGAGAAAGTTGTAACAAGAGTCAGGCATGAGAAACATGCAGTGTTAGTGGATAGAATAACTCTACACACTTCAGTGCATTTGACATGTCATCCATCAGGTTACAGTTATAGAATTTATTTATTTTTTTCCTGTAAAGTATCTGAATTTTCGTATTTGTGTTGGATGGATGCAGAGAAAGAGAGAGATGGGTTCTTCTTACCATCAACACTGATGTTCTCACAGCTTCAGAGACGCTCTGCCTGAGCTCCGCCGCGGTCCCAGGTTTATTGAGGCCCCTGGTAAACTTCCTGGGCTCAGGTGGAGCAGAAGCCATGGCAAAGTCCACCTTTCATCAGATGGCCAGGTGCTGAGAGGACCAATAAGACTAGGAGCGTTTTGATTCTGAACTCCCCCTATAGGATACTGATACTGAATTACAGCGTTACTGAACCTGAGAGAAACTTCAAACATACGGCTCTCAGCACGAGCGCCGCGCTTCAGGGGCCACGGGGACAACCCGGGTAAAAAGGACACGCCCATTTCTCTGGGCATTGGTGTCCAATTGGACAGCACTGCAAAACAATGCCCCGACCGCCTTTCTACTAGGTTATATTTGGAGTGTCTATATGTTTATCCACGTTTAATAAAATGTTAGTCGTAATTCTGCATAACTGGTGCTAAACATATTATAAGCTTTCATAACTAACAGGCAATAAAGCTACGCTACATATTGCGCTCACCTTGCCACGATCCGACACCCCCACCTGCTGGAGTAGGGGTGTAACTACACATGAAAAAAAATGACGCATTGGTTTTTGCGTAGCCATAGCAATGAGGCGTCAAGCACATCCGCCATATTGCGAGTGGAAACCTGACTTGAGGCGCGATAAAAGTATTATTAGAAGCAAAATAAAGTTAAAATAAGTTTTTGTGTTGGCTGTTTGAAAAGAATAAAAAAGTACAAATGAAAAAAGGGAAGGTTAACGTGCACTTTAAGTCAAACTATATGGCAAAAGAAGGCCTTTAGAAGGGATTTCTCTGATGTAAAAATTTCTCTGATGAAAAAGGAAAATTTAACCAAAGACAAATTTTCTTATGGTTTGTAATTTCTTTTGAAAAATTGTATTAGTATTCTGCTTGATGGAGACACCGTACATTCAGCAGAAAACAGTCATGATGCTTACTGAATCCCTTTAAAATCATAAAGCATAAGAATAAAATAGAGATAAATGAGATGAATGTTGTAAATTCTGCTTTTTAAGCAGCAAATAAAGCTGTTTGCAGTCATATGGATTTGATTTCTCTGTAAGATCATATTAAGGTCTTTGAAAATACAATTTGTATATTGCACATTTTTTGTAGAGTGTGTGGTTTAACCACACAGTGGCAGTAGGGTATCACTAATTAAATATCTGCTTGGTGCCTTCAGTGTCATTAGAATGAAATATTTATGTGTTGCAGTTTTGAGCCACCCCCTCATTTTTTTTCTAGCGCTCATAAAAAGAACCAGATGTTCATGTTTATATCAGAATTCTCTTTTTCATCAATCTTTATACATGACATTGTAATATTAATTTGCCTGTTATCTTAAGCCTTTTAACAACAATTTCAGAGATTTATTTAAACATTAAACATCATAATCAAGATACTATAAATGTGTTTTTTAAATTATTATGTATTTGATCCACATTATGGCTAACAGCCTGTGGCAAAAACACAATCTGTTAAAGATTTTAATCTGTTTAAAGACTTTTTTAGCACCAGTTAAATCTTGATTTCTTTGAAGCATATTGAAAAAGAAAGTTTCAACCATATGAACGACCAATGAAAGAGGCCAACTGTGAGGCTATTTGATGCAATATGAATTAACACTGCATCAACCCTTCAACCCAATCCTAAAAGATTTGTTTTGACCATGGTTACTCTGGAGGAGCTGCAGAGATCTGCAAGTTAGATAAAATGATCTTTTACAGATTATCCCACTTGAGCTGTGGATCTTTCAAGCAAGTAGGGGGGAAAAGAAAATCAATTGTTGAAAAGAAAAGCCAAAGGAAATATTGTTAGCAGTCTGCCAAAAGCCAAGTAGGACACAAATATGTGAAAAAGGGGTACCTTTAATCAATCTAAAAGATTTGCAGGGGTAAAAGTTAGATTTGGAAAATTTTTATGGTCATTTAGTATAAACAGAGTGTATTAAAAAAAGAAATTAGTTGTGGAAGTTCAGAGCATTAAATATGTATTGTGCAAATATGCAGTGTTTTGGTTTGGCGTTATTAGTTTGATGCAGAGTCTATGATATGATTTAGTGTTTTCTCATCAGTTCTAAACTTATACTGCACATCAGCCTGGACATATGTAATAATAATAATAAATGAACTTTAGAGAAGTTAAATCTCAGAATTTTGGATCTTAATGTAGATGGGCCCCATGAAGGAAAAGATGTGGGAGTACTCAGCTTCACTGAAAAAGATATGAGTTGTTTGAGAACGCCAGTGACACATTGGTGGAAAAAGATGAAATTAGGCGACTTTTTATGTGCCTGAGACGTCCCTGGTGATTCTATTTCATTAATGGAAGAGCTAACATGTTTGTTAGCTGTCACAATTCAGTCAGAAATCTTAGATTGAAGTCAGAATTCCCCCCAAAAAAGTCTGAATTCTTAGATTAAAGTCAGAATTCTAAAAAAAAGTCTGAATTCTTAGATTAAAGTCAGAAGTCTAAAATAAAAAGTCAGAATTCTTAGATTAAAGTCAGAATTCTGACTTTTCTCTTATATTATACAGAAATAAAACTTAAAAATCAGTTCACTTTTTAAATTTTTTCAGTGGCCCCAAATCCTCTTCTGTATTTACCTGCTTAAATTAAGGGTAAACACACTTAATTTAAGGCACTTCTACTTATTTCAAAGTATTTGACTGAGTGCCCTATATAGGGTTAAGGGTCTTGCTCAGAGACCCAGAGTGGAGGCAGTGGGAGTGGGTTTCGAACTAACAACCTCCAGATACCAAATCCCTGCCCTATGCCACTACCACTAGGCCGCCTCTCCCCCAACACCATGTTTCCCTGTGATTTATTTATTAGTTGATTAACAGTTAGTTGGTTATCTACTTGCAAACCCCTGTTACAGGTACATTCAACCCCATATTTATGCACCACTTTGTGCGGATCTATCAGATCTAATCCTGATCATTTGCACTAAATTTTGTCATTACAGCCCCTCAAACTGCGCACAAGTTTAAAGGACAAAAATATTCCTAATTTTATCAGGTATGTTTACTTTTAGATGTCAACGTTTTATGCTGTAAATCGCACCGCCCAAGAAATGACACACAGAGCCTGAATGCAGCACGTCCGTCCCCGGGTGTTGTTTCCACTGTCTGCGGCAGAGCGGCGCTGCTCCTCCCTCCTGCTCCCTCCCGGCTCTGTGGGACCGTCCGCGGTGGTAACTTGATACCCGGAGACCAGCGGTCCAGACGAGTCCGCAAACGAGGCGTTCCCAGCCGCCCTGATCCGATCTCCAGATAACCATCTCCTCCGTCCGCCATCTCTCAGCACCGGGGCGGGGGGGTGGGAGGCGATCTCCGTCCACTGCTCACCGGAACAGCTAAAGCAAAGGCGCCCATGAGCCGTTGTGTTGTTTTTATGTTTTCCCAACGGGAAAACGACACGGGACGCACTGAACTAACCGGCTAGCTATGTGGCTAGCATCCGTTAGCTTGGATAGCGACCAGCTTTTGACACACTCGGATTTTATTAAAGGTGTCTCTGCTTTTTTTCCGCTTTTTGAGGAAACTGGTTTGGTTTTTTAAAAACATATACGTTTGATGATAAACTGCAGCTGAAAGGATCGGTCATTTAAGTGGTATTTAGCAGTTTTACCTAAGTTTTGCAGCCCCAGCCAGACTGTCGCCTCGGGCTGCTAGCATGTTAGCCGCAGGACACAGACGCTGTTTTTCGGACGCGCACAGATGGAAGATCCGATAGATACTCGGCGAATCTGTCCGCTCCTCATCGGGCTGCAAAGCTGGACTAATTCACTTCATTTCGGTTATTCGTATTAGCCAAACGACACCAGCGATAAGCCAAAAAACAGGAGCAAATCCCTGCTGTTTTATTTTTGTTTTTACATTTTTTTTCTCAGTGTGTTGTGCCGCACTGGCTGGGAGTTCTGTTCAAGTTTATGGGCTGATTTTGGAGGAGATACGTGTAGAAAAGGAGGATAATCTGCAGTAGAAGAGGACCCAAAACAAGTTCAACACGACTCGGAGGAAGATCCAGTGACAAAGTTCGCCGTTATGGCTGTGAGCCGAGCTGCAATGAAATCTCTGGCAAGATTTGGGTTTTGCTTTGCTGTCCTGCTGACTTCTGTGGCTGGTGAGTGGCTTTGATTGATTCTGTAATGTCCTTCAGATCAATATTTGATGACTTTCCTTTGCTAGATGATTTCCCACAGTCTTGGTTTGGCTGGTTGTAACTGATATCTGTAAATTACTGAAATCTATTATTATTTTTTTTTTATTGGACAGATCATCCCTCATAATTTCCTAGAGCAAAGACTTTAATTACTTCCACTATTTGTTTTGAATGCATAATCAATTTAGGGAGGGTGTGTGCAGAAGAGGATTAGGGCTACAGGAAAAAAAAGTAAACTGGTTTTTAAATTTTATCTCAATATAACATGAGAAAAAAAATCAGAATTCTGACTTTAATCTTAGAAGTCTGAATTTAATCTCAGAAGTCTGAATTTAATCTCAGAAATCTGAATTTAATCTCAGTATTCTAATTAATTCTGACTTTAATCTCAGAATTCTGATTTTTTTTTTCAGAATTTTTATTTTTTTTCCTCAGAATTCTGATTTTTCCCCTCAGAATTCTGACTTTAATTTAAGAATTCTGACTTTAATCTCAGAATTCTGACTTTAATATCATAATTCCCAATTTAATCTCAGAATTCTAACTTTAATCTCAGAATTCTGAATTTAATGTCAGAATTCTGACTTTATCTCAGAATTCTGACTGAATTGTGACAGCTAACAAACATGTTAGCACCAAGCCGTAGCCATGTTTGTTTTAGAGACTAAACTAGCTCTCTTGTTTTAATCACCTTCTGCTCTTCCATTAATGAAACAGCATCACCGGGGACCACTCAGGCACGTAAAAAGTGGCCTAATTTCGTAATTTTTCAGCAATGTGTCCCTGGGCCTCTCACACAACTTAAGATCCAAAAATGACGGAATTAGGTGACGTTTTTATGTGGCTGAGAGGTCCCCGGTGATGCTGTTTCATTTCATTTCTCAGAATTCTGAGGGGAAAAAAAGTCAGAATTCTGAGAATAAAAAAAGTCAGAATTCTGAGATTAAAGTCCGAATTCTGAGAAAAAAAAGTCCGAATTCTGAGAAAAAAAGTCCGAATTCTGAGGAAAAAAAAGTCAGAATTCTGATATTAAAGTCAGAATCCTGAGAAAAATAGTCAGAATTCTGACTTTTTTTCCCATATTAAACAGAAATATTTAAAAATCAGCTAAATTTTTTTATTTTTTCAGTGGCCCTAATCCACTTGTGTCTGTAATTTCCATTGTTTTAATTGATTTATTAGAGTTATAGAATATATTAGAAATATGCTTTTGACTTAGAAATAAAAGTATTTCCACTATGTCAAGCTGTTGACCAATATCAGCTTAAAGAGCTCTCACAGTGTATGAGATGATTCTAAAATATCCAACTCAATACCTGGAAGAAATACTCTGTTTCAATTAGTCTCTGAGTAACAGAAACTGCTTCACTATGACATTTTCTTAGTAAGTGTCATCACATAAAAGACAGACAAGTAAAATGCAGTATAAAAACCACTGTGAACATTTCTTATAGGTGTTAAGAGGGAAAATATATGTAAAACAAAAAATAGTTTCTGAGTTTTGGTTTAGTAACATTATGTCTTCTAGGGAAAACAATGGTTTTCAGTCTGTTAGTTCTTGACCTGATGCACGTGTAGCACTGGCCGTGGTGAAGCAGATTATAATCAGGTGACAACTAACCCGAAATTAGAGTGGCCAATGATTCTCTGAGCAGTTTTGACCACCACCTGCAACTAACTAACCACACTGAGATAGAGTAGTTAGAATGCTCTCAACGCAGGATCGGTAGAAGGACTCCAGTAACTTGCTCTTCAGCTTATTTCACCTGAGATCCCTGTGGTGTTAGAGTGCCAGGAGGGGTCTTCAGAGATCACAATGCCCAGGTCCTTAAAGGTACAGATTTTCTCCATACAGACGCCTTTAATGCTCAAGGGGGGGGAGGTCAGTTTTCTTCTTCTGAAAGTCGATGATTACTTCTTTTGCATGTTTATTTATGGGAGTGTAGCCTAGTGGTTAGGGCATTGTGCTTGAATCCCAGAAGGTTTGGAGTTCAAACCCCGATCGCACAGACTGCCACTCTGGCTCCCCGAGCAAGACCCTTAACCCAACACTGCTTCCTAAGCGCCACACAATGGCAGTCCAATGCTCCTCAAGGAGATGGGTTAAATGCAGATAGTTCATTTCGTTGCTTTGTACTTGTGACTGTATAATGACAATAAAGGTGCATTCTATTCTGTTCTAGTTCAAGTTTGTTTGATTAGCGCCAAGTTTTCAGATTCAGGAGCTTCTTCCTGTGTGTGTTTTGTCACCTCCAGAAATCAACCCCAACACAGTAGTGTCATCAGCTAATTAATGATGTTTACTTCATGGGTAAAGTCGTATATATAGACTGAATAGAGGAGGGTGACCAGCACACAGTCCTGGACACCCAGTGCTAAGTATGTAGCAACGTGTCAAATCACTAGCAGGGACATGACCAAAACAATTTAGAGTTTGAAGGTTTGTTGTCAGGAAGGGATGGAGGGATCAAGGGAAGAAAGGGTAAAGGGGTAACGAAGGATGGCTCATTTTTCCGAGCCCAGGTAGAACTCCCCAGATGAACTTGCTACAAAGAAGAGCAAATTGTGTTTATGAGGTAGATTGAGATTAAAGGAGGATGATGGGATGTAGGGAAAAGGAAGGGCAGTAATGGGATGAAATATACTGAGAGGAAAAGGAGAGCAGAGTATATATAGCCTATATTTGGAAAATTGTATTAAATGCAGAAATGAAATTACAAAAAGATTTCTCAGATAAGCTCTCTGTTGCTCCTTGTTAAGAAATAAACAAGCTAACAATCATTTTTATTTTTTTAATCTTTTTTCCCTTAATAATTTATTTTTGTAATTTTTGAGACCAATACGTTATAAATGTTTCACATTTTGTTTTTGGCAAGACTCAGAACATATCTTAGAATGTTCTACTAAAATGTTGCATTGTTTAATCCTCTCAGTTCTTTGCACTCAGTGGATTTAGGTTTCCTGGTAAAGAGACATTGACAAAAAAAGTTTGTATAGTCTAAGACTTATGTATCTATATTTCCCTTTTACCTTGTTGCAATTTTTACTGAAATAAATCTGCTTGGTGTGTAGTATTTGTAATGCTGAGTTGGATATTATTTGTATTTCTTCAACACATTTACGTCCCAGCATTTTGAAACCAGTAAAACGTTGTTCTGCTTTTTGTTTAATCATTGTAATATCTTTATGCAATCAGGGAAATGTTTAATATTTTCCTCCAAATGTGCTGATCTTTAATTTTATTGACAGTTCCTCCCAGAAGCTTTGGCATAATATTTTCCTTTTGGTGTCCCTTTTCACTTTGAGTATAACTTGTCACCATCAGGAAATCTGTTTTTTTTTTACATAAATGTTATTACCTTTTCTCAGCTCAGGAACTAGGACCCTTATGATATCTGGTTGTTCAATAGGTTTGCCTAAATAAAAGATTTAGACATGACTTATTAATATATTCCTGCAAAAAGGTCTGATGTTGCAGGAACAGGTAAAGTGTTTGGAGCATGCTCTTGTTCTGATGCCAGTTTGTTTCAGCCTTTATCCAGTCTCATGTAGAAGGACTGGTCCTATCACAGGTTATTTGCATTGCAACAAGGTCAGTTAGCAAGGTCTAGTGAAGAGGGGAGGGGGGCTTGCAGGAAAACTGAAAATCTCTGGGACTTCTAGTGTTAAAAGTATGTATATTGGATTCAGCTGAACAAATACATTGTCAAACAGGTTTCCTAACAAAGTAAACACATATCTGGTCCATGCAAATGTACTCTGCTGCAGTCAGTTTCAGTATTATTGGTGAGTGTCCATTATATTTTCTTTGGGTAATCAACTAGAGTTAGACAAAAAGGTTGCTATGTTTTCTGACTGACCTCTAATGCAGGGCAATTCTTAAGGGCAGATTATAATTCTGCAACCGCACACATCAAATGTCGCTTGGGTCTTGTCGTGAACCAGTTTTGCTGGTATGCTTCTGCACCGTCGGTCTGGAATTGCTAGGGACGCACAGCAGTTTCCTGCCAAAGCGCAAGGGGGAGCCAATTTGAGAATTTGCAAGAACTTCGGCGGATGGTTTGACATTGACAAATCTAGATAAATGCTGAGAATTAAAGCTGCAGTCTGTAACATTGAGAAGAGAGCAGACTTCGACTGAAAATTTGAAGGAAAACAGGTTTCACGCCACTCCCCCACCCTCTCTGCTTCACTCATGCCCCACCTCCAAGCTCCACCCCTCTCACAGCATCTGCGCGGCTACCGCATGCGACCAGAAGCGTCCAAACAGCGTACGCAGCAGCTCTTCCATTGACATCTTCTTTTTTGAAGTCTTTGCCATGTAAGCAGTTGTCGGCAGGGGCAGTAAGGGCAGTTTCTCTTTCGCTGGTGGCTGTCGCTCCGCCATGACTTCCACGCGCGTCCTCCTGACTGCAGCAGCCGGGTGCCAGCGGCAGGTTCAGCGGTGAGACGGAGGGGGTGGGATTCAGCGTGTGTGAGCTGTGATTGACACTCCATCAGACGCTCCTCTGGCTGTGATTGGTTTTTTTGTCTCGTTCCGAAATATTCTTTCCAGATTGCAATACAGGCAGTAGGCGGGACCAATTGAAGCAGTTTTTTTCACAGGTTACATATCACATGTACTGCTGTCTGGGCATAGGGACAGTTTTAGCCAATATGACAAAAAAGTGATTTTTACAAACTTACAGACTTCAGCTTTAAAGGAGTTGGCAAAAAGACAAAGGAGGACGCGTAGGTTGTCCATTGTGGTTGTTCCTCGGCTTTTAAAAATGGCGCGCCCCGGCATCGAATAGAGAAGGACGACCACACAGACAGCCGAAAAGGCATAGCAAGGACCAATCACAGCTGCTTTTTGTCTGCGTACCTCTGCATTAGGTCTGCCCGGGTTTGCGACCATCCAACGCGTAGTCTACATTTTTTTGAGACAGATTTGATGGTTGCTGACGCTATGCGTCAGAAGCATAAATTGGCCTTTAGTCTGTTGTACTTACAAGAGATTTGCTAATATTTTATAAGTTCCACATGAGCAACAGAGAAACCATTTTAAATACGTTTAGCCAAGTGCTGGTCCTGTTATTTTAGTTTTATACTTTCACCCCTGCAATTTTTATGGATTATCAGTCATTGTTCGATTGAGCTTCTGCATTACCACTTTACATCCATCTGTGCTAACTTTGGATGTTAAAACAGCTCAGTTTACACCAATTTTGACACAAATTAGTATCTTAAATTCTATTTCTTTGCATCAATTTTATTTAAATCCATATTAGATTGAAAATCCTCATCTTTCATTGAAGAAACTACAAACTCTTCTCTTTTTTCCCCATGACCGGACATATCATATTTAAGCTCCCCCTGGTCATGGTAACCACAACTCTTGTCCTTGTGGATGCCGTTTATTAGAGTACATTCAAAGTTCCTTGTTTTCATTATCGCTAAGGTGTTGTAATGAATTTGCAGGAAGTCATCAGAAAGTTTAACATATTATTTTAAGGATAATCTGAGTATTTTAAAATGTTTACCCCATACATTTAGATCGTTAAATAGGAGTCTACATATTCCTTGAGACCTTTGCAGATTAAGGGCTAGTTGCAGTATCTTTTTGCACACATTAATCACAAAAAAATATCAATTGTATCTATTAAAGCAGTTATGTACACCCCCTACTTGCTAGGAGGACAAACACCCTTGAGAAAGCCCTGTATTTACATCTAACGTCCTGTTTAATGGTGCATATTTTCAGATGCACTGCTTTAAATGTCTGTCTTGTGCATGCTACTGTTCTCTAAAAAATCTTTTTATAAGTCTTTGCGATGAGTCCGTGTAGGAAAAGATCCTGTTAAGAGCCAAGCATATGAAAGTCCCTGCCTGCCAACATGTGCCAAGTGTTTGAGACAAAGCCAGTTTTCTATGAAACCTTGAACGTGATAAGATGGCAGCAGACAGAGAAACAGTGGAGTGTGTGGGAAGAAAGGATGGATGGATAAGGCTGCAGAGGGTTAGCTTGGTGGCGGGAGTAGCTCCAAATGATGTGGAGCTTCATTCCTCTATTCATAGGGAAGGTGTTTGGAGATAAAGCTGTTAGTGGTTGACCCAGTGACAGGTAATTAATAATCATTAAAAGTCATTAAATTATTATTTTTTTAATTAAAACTTAATTGGCATTAAATTCATTAAATGTGATTATCGTGGCAAAATGCTTTATTAAAAAAGAAAGTTTATAAAACAATTTTGTCAGATATATTAGATATAACTGGTTCTGCGTGTTTGCACGGAACTGGTTCCGGTTGATCGTAAAGTCGTATGTTTGGAAAAGAAGCTCGAGGCGGAGAAAAAGCTACAGAATAGATAAATGCAAATTTCAACAAATGTGGCTGGAAAACGAGGAATTCAGGACAATTGCTAAGAGCATTAAAAAGCATTAAATTAAGAGTTACCCATTGCAGTATAAACTCTGTATTTAAGGTTGCATGTTCCGTGTATTTTCTAAACTTTTCTTTTTTCAAATGTTTGTCACATTTGAATTTTTGTTGAGGTTTTAAATGAAAGACCAACATATAGGGGGGAAATCATATTCTTATTATTATTCTGCTAAGTTCCTCTGATTCTTTCTAGTGACGTTACTCAAAACCACATGCCTAATGCAAGTGCTGAAAATGTGTGTGTGTGTGTGTGTGTGTATATGTATGTATATATATATATATATATATATATATATATATATATATACAATGTTGGAGGTAGGCTCTCCTTGTTTGTAAAGGGACCAAATGGTAGTAATTCTGAAGCTGTACTAGTACTCTAGGAAAGCATTACAGACTCGTTACCCTCGGACTCCAGCGTATAGAAAATACAGCCCTTCAATGATAGCCATAAAGCTGCCATGCAGGAGAACTTGCCTGCAGCCTGGGAGCAGTTCTTGCTCATATCTCGCCCAAGGACGCTTCAGCGTGATGGTGAACCAGTCAGCAATAAACAACTGCAGACTGAATAGAAAGAATTTTCTCCTTTAACTTATTATTAGTAAAAAAAATCTCATGCAAATTAAAAGATTGCGTAATCTGATAACCTTGTAGCATTTGGTTTGCAGCAGTTTGCCTTCATCCTGCTGTTTATGGTTTGAATTCTCATTTTTAACTTCCTCTTGTTCAACACCATGACAGAGCAGCCATGCAGGGGGAGCATCCAAATCTGGTTAGATTCTAAATGAAAAACTATGGAGAAATGACACCACAACATTATTTCTGGTCAAATAAATTTCCCATTTATCAGAACTTTTTTATGAACATCTGCCATTCCATCCCTTCCATATGCCTTGCATTTAACCTGATTGCAGCAGACATGGGTTGGCCTAATGCTGTGTGTCCCATGGGACTAATTAGTGTGTTGGTGTCCCCAAATTGGGAAACCGTTCCAAACAAGTCTCAAGCCTTTAGGTCCTACTTTTAGCACAGCGATAGCAATTAAATAAGATCTCCGTCTGGATTTTACTTGAGATTCTTCTCTATTTCAGGTAATTCCCCTAACAGTCCACATTAAAGTACTTCTTATAATTTTAATGATCTGAGTAAAGAATAAGAGAAAGTGGATGGCATAAATAATGTATGAAACTAAACATAGGCATTTATACTACAGCTTGTAGGATTATTTTTGTTGAACTGGTGTTCTATGATTATTTTGTATGAACTAGGAGTTGATTTGCTCTCACCTTATTTGGAGTTGTGGTAAGAGCAGAGGTTCATACAATAGGACAGTGTTCCGCGCGTTCTTCCTTAGCCAAAAGGAGAAATTAGCGGATGCTTCGCAAAAACAAAAGGTGCAGTCTTGAGATGTTAACTCAGAGTGACAGCCTATGATTAACACAGAGAGTTCGCCTTGACCAGCAGAGACAATGAGTCTGGAGTTCTAGAGGGAAAAAAAAAATAGAAACTCCTATGGATGTTGCCAATATGCATTCAGAGAATGCCTGGCTTTTAACATGTTTAACGTTAAGAGCTTAAAGTTTTAGTCCTCCTGTTGACCCCTGGCAATAAATTGGCATGGGCTCAGATTTAAAAAGAAAAAGGATCGTTAGTTTACAGATTAAGGTTGATTGGCATAAGTTTGGGGGATTGCTTGAAGAAAAGTGAATTAAAGTGTTTCAGTTTTTAAGGTGTAGATCAATTTTGGCCATTGTGAACGTCTTAAGGCCATTTTATGGTATGACGCATAGCCTCTCCATCCGTCAAATCTGTCTCTGTGCATGACCCCGTTCCCCACACTGAGGTTGCAAACCCATGCAGACCTCAAGCGGAAGTGCGCAGACAGCTGTGACTGGTCCTTGGTACGCCTTTCCGGGGGTGTGGTCGTCCTTCTCGATTCGGTGCTTGGGCGCGCCATTTAAAAAAAACCGAAGAACAACTACAATGGACAACTATGACGAAAAGGTTAATCGGTCATAGTAATGGCCAACTCCATTAACAGAGCCTGTTCCTCTTCGATGTCTAGCAACTCTAGATCCATCTCTGTGACATCTTGACTCGCCATTGTTGATTTGGAAAATAAACACTCCCGCCGGCGCCGCCAAAGTTTTCGCGAGTTCTAAAATAGAACATTTTGCGCATTGGAGGGAAAATGCTGTGCGTCTCTAGAAATTCCAGACCGACGGTGCAGATGCATACCAGCAAAACAAGCGACATTTGATGTGTGTGTAAATCCCTTTATTGTCCCACGCAAATTAACTTTCTGCATTTGACCTAACCCTTGGAAAGCAGTGGGCTGCCATTGTGTGGTGCCCGGGGAGTAGTGTGGGGTTAAGGGTCTTGCTCAGGAACCCAGAATGCAGGCTGTGGGGATCGAACCTGGTGCTTGAACCCTTCTCAGAGCACAAGTGTACTGCTCTGACCATTAGGCCAACACTCCCCTTTTTGATCTCAGAACTAAAATTAAACTTAATCTGTGTGGTGTGTGGGACCACATCAATATTTGATCTATGACAATCTCGTTTTTTTTGGAACAACAAGTTAATTTGTAGAAATAAAAAAAAAAAATTGTATTTTATTTAGCAACCTGACTGACAGTGTGCAGCAAAACACAGGGAAAGGGCACACTACAGCTAGAGAAAAACTTGGGTCGCTCCATTGTTTACCCGCTCATTGATTTTACAGCCTAACTTGTAGCGGTTGTGAACCAGCAAATTTTTAAAACCATGTTGTATTTTGATGCCGGCAATCAACTAACGTTTGGTTTTGTACTTATTTGGGGTGGCCGCCTTGGTAGTATTTTCTTGACGTACTAACGCTTGAAGCGGGTTGCAAAGAACAGCGTGACCCTGAAAATATTGATGGGTGTTTCTGTATCAAAGTTAAGTCATTGGAGATGATAGCTGTAGTTCTCCCAGTAAAGGGAGGGAGAGAGCTCCATCATATCAGACAAACACAGGCCTCCATCGGTTCTGAAGCAATAACAAGACTGTCAAACTTCTGTACAGCAAGGCAAGTCTATACTTGTAGCTCATGTATGCCACAAGGAAATGGTGTTAGTTATAAATACAGACTAAACAGACTAAAACCAGACTTCCTTGCTTATATAATCTGAGATTATGCCCCCCATGGAGTGAGAGCAAACACCACTTGTGACTGTTTTCATGACATATTTGGGAAAGTTAAGGTACACAGGGATAATAGAAGGAGGGGTGGTGGCAGGGGGTTTGGTATAACTGTGTGGTGGTCAATTGTAGAGGCCTCGAAGCTTTGAGGAGAGTATAAACCCAGGATTAGCATAACTGTACCAGACCCAGACAGACACAGACTGAGTGGTGGTGTTATTGAGGGGGTGGTTACAGAGCAGCAGATGGGACAGATTAAAGCCCCCACCAGAACCACCACCTCCATCGCTCCACACTGCATCTTTAAATTTAACCTGAGGACTTGGGAAAAATCGGGGGTGTCAGCAAATGCCAATCCGATTCATACCTCAGCAACAAGCTGTACACCCAAACAACAGCAGACACAGATACAAGGGCTTCCCAGAAGATCTGCTTCCTGAGCGTTTAGCTAATGAAAATACGGTACGTTTGGGAGGAAATGGTCAGGGTCAGTTCTGCCAGGAGAGAGTAGAGGGCGTTAAAAAGCACTGATACATTTTATTGGAAAATCAGTGCCTGGCTTTTTAAAGCATGTACTCCTGCTTGAGGCAACGAATGTGCACGCACGGATGCAGCTTTCTACCAGAAAAGTTGACTGCTCTCCCACTTCCCTTCTCCTGTTTCTGATTTTAATCGTGTATGAGAACTTGAACGTGTGCAGAGAGAGAGCAGCCAGCATATCCTCGTGCCTTATAATCAAGTTTCAGACTGCCTTGTTTTGCCTTGCTTTTACGTTGGCAGCAGGGAGGAGAGGAGAGGGAGAGATTAGATCGCTGCTGTTTTTTAGCTGCAAAGCCTAGGGAAGGGTAGTGCTAGGGGAGCCAGGAGGGTGCACTGAAGGCCAGTTGGGGGAGGAGGGAGAGATTAGCAAATAACTGGGCCATGGGTAAACACTCGGCAGTGCCCATCGTCATCCAATGGAAAGCCTCGGAGCAGAAAACTACTCCGTAGTCTTTTGATATGACTACTCTCTCTCTTTCTGTCTCTCATCTGCCTCGCTCCACTGGCCTTGCTTGCATTCTCTGACCCACAATCCATTGCTGCTGTGGTTGCCAAGATTACAAAGTGAGCTTCACAGAGCAGTGGCCGAAACGGGGCCTGCCATCCCGAATAAGAGAAGAACGTGGAGATTGGCGTCCAAACATAAACGCCTCTAAAAACATTGGATTAGGATCAACGAGCCACAGACCAGTTAGTAAGGAGTGGTTATAGGCTGCTCTCTTGGCTGAAACTACAAAAACAGGATTCCTACATTGTCTAGAACTGGATTATATAATTATCAGACTCTGGATAAGTGTGAAAAGCAAAAGTTTATGAGGGAAATACTTGCACCATTTCCTTCTTCTTCCTTCCTGTATGTTAGCTTCTGTTCATACATGTTTGATTTTGTCCTTATGTTTTTCATTACTTTCCTTCCTTGTTTCTAGGGGTGTAAATCACACCCATCATGGCGATTCAATTCAGTATCCATTTCCTGAACCAATGATTCGATTATTTACGATACTTCAGAATACACAACAATACGACTCCATTAATTGGTTAATTATTGGTTTACTTTACAGGCTAGACAATGTTTCAAATTTGAAATAAATCAATGAAAGCTGTAATATCGGCCTTTCATCAAAAAATACTGCAAGCAGAAAGAAGGTAGTGGCTAAAGGAAGCGAGGTAGGAGGGCAAATAAGGTTTGACGCCACCGCAGAACTGGAGTCAGAATTACGTCCTGGAGCAAATGGATAAAAATAGACTGGAGAAAGAAAAAACATGAATCGATACTCTTGCGGACGTTATGATGCATAGGATCGCCGGCTGTTGGATCGATGAATCGATACAAAACGATTATTATTTACACCCCTACATGTTTCTCTCCTTTTTTCATTTGTTTTTCCCTTACCCCTCCTTTTGTCAATTCTTTCATATTTCTTCTCTTGTATCCTTCATTCCTTACATATATATTACCTTCTGCTCTTCCTCCTTTCCATATATGGTTCCATCTGCTGTTTCTTCCACTACTTCTACATTTATTTGTACCCCTCTTTCTTTTTTGTTCCTTTCCTTTATACTTATTCACTTTCTCTTTCCATCCATCTATTCTTTGTTTTTGCAATGCTTTTGCCAGACCTATCTGGCTTTTAAGTCACTTATCACCTTCCCAACAATTAAAAGTTTGATAGTTTTCTTATGTGAAATACAGCCAAAGATATTAGATCTGGTCTCTGGCACACCCGTCTTTCTGTTGCCTCAGTAATCAGGTTGTCATTATCCTCACTGGTTTTCTGCAGTTGCTCTTGTCTCAGTTTAAATTTTTAAAATTCCTTCCTCTGTAATTATTACATGAAACATTAGATTTGGGTTTCTATCATGAGTTTTTGAAGCCTGAATCTCTGTCTCAAGTCTTTGGATACAAGTCTTAATCCCAAATCTACGGAACATGAGTCTGTAGTTCTTGAGTCTTTGCAGCATCAGTCTCGGAGCAAAAGTCTCAGGTTTTTAAAATGCTACTCTTAGTCTTAAATCAAATATTGCTCAGGTTTTGCCTTTACAGCGCAAAAGTTGACAGCATCCTTAGTAGAGCTGAACGATTTCAGAATCAACATTGCAATTCTTTTGAACAAAGGCTGCAATTGTGATTTCCTTTGGACTAACTCCAAGCTTGTAGATGTTTCACCCCAGGCTTTCAGTTTTTAAAAACTTGCTTTCCCATAGTCAAGTTGCACAACTTTACTGTAACCTGTTCGTGAAAAGATGCCTACTTTTACTTGCATGCATAACCCTATCCCATTTGCATGACAGCTGCAACTCTCTCCATCTTTCTCTATAGCGACAAACCCACTTCAAGCGTTTTTCCAACACCAAATGGGCTGGAGTGAGTAATTCAGTGCTTTACTGTTGTTAAATACAGTGTGATAAAAAAATATGTGCCTCTGCTATTTGGAAATTGTATTTTGTTAAATTGTGAATATATTGCAAAATGCAATTAATTGCTCAGTCCTAATCCTTAGTGTGGAGCGCAAGATAAGCGAGTTCACTCCTTCAGGTTGCAGGTCATTGCAAAGCTTCAATTGTCAACCCCAAGGAACGTGGGCCAAATCTGGCTTTTGTCGATAATTCATCCGGCCGTCAAGAACCATAATAGGCCCATCATGTCATAAAGTAAAGGCACGTGTTCTTTTAAAGTGGAAAGCTGCAAAATAAATGGGATTAAAGGTATAATATCATAGCAAATCCAATTATGACATGAAAAGTTTTATTTCTACAGCAGGCCCTTTTAAAAATGTGTTGATGCTGAAATATTGTGATATAAAAATGAGTTTGACCGTCGTGCTTTAGAGCAAGATTAAAAAAATTACAAATCCGTTATCTCAAACATTCAAAACGCAAATTGAAGTGGAGTCTTGGGTATGTTTTTTAGTTGTTTTTTTTTTAAAGAGTGAAGTCTTAAGTCAAGTCTGGAGTCTTCAGACCAAGAACGTAATTCAATTTCCTACTTTGGATCGAAACACTCGGGAATCATGTTAGTGCCAGGTCTGAACAGCCCTAAAGAACAAAGAGGAAACAGAAATCAATAAACCTACGTTGTGGTAAGTCTGTGCTCTCCGTTTATCTTGTGTGCACTTATGTGGAAGCTATTTGGCACAATGAAACTATTTAATGTGCTGCACGTCAGTTGGTGTGTCATAATGTTATTTCCATCTCAGAGAAGGTCAGGCTTTGAAGTCTGGGAGTTTAAAGGGTTAGAGAGACAGTAAGGGTGTTTCATTGCAGGATGAAAGGTTAAACAGCTCTCCTCGTAAGTTATTGTGTGGACGTTTAATGTCTACAGCTCATTGACTATTGTTTTTATATGAGTCTTGGGTTATGATGGTTCAGGAAAATCACACTTTGAGTTGTAAATGAAATCTTAAAAACCCAGTTCCAGATAATTCTGTGGGTCTTTACGAAAGGCACCTTTCCTGCGTGTTTTGATTCGTCTAGCAGTTGTCGTTTATAGGACAGACATCTAAGAATTTCATTTCACAGCCTCAAACACCAAGTGTTAAAAGTTATTGTCAGTGCGCGGGAGACGCTGTTGAAAACATTAGACTTTTCCCAGCCCTGCGTGCGACGTCGGCGTGTTTGTCTTGCCGTCTGTGGGTGTTGTCGCAGGCTCTGTCGTGCTCCTTGTATTGTTCTTTTGTTTCTCCAGTCTTCCTTAAGAGTTCCTCCTGCACAGCTCACATCCAAGCTTTCAACGGCATTGAAAAAAGAATTATCCACATGACAGATGGGATCATTCCTGAGCTCAGTTTTGTCCGTTTCGAAGTGCCCTGTCTTTAAAGTGGCTACTGTAAAAATGAAAACAAACTTTTTACGGACAAGGCGACCGCATTGTGCTGTTAAACCACTCAATGGCCACGTTTACTGTACCTAGGTACTTCATTGAATTAGTCATATTACAGTCTCATTGTTTGTGTATAAATCTACAGCTATACATTTTTAAGCTAATAGGAGATTCTTTTTTAAATTTATTGCAGTTTAAATAGTTATAGCATCTGCAACTTTTATATATACCAACCGATTTAATCCAGATATATTTTTATTTGATTAACACTTCATCTCGCGGAGCTTTAAAAGACAATGCAATCTAATCATACAGAACTTTTTCTATCTAAGGATACCCAGCTGATTGCATGGCATCACTGACTTTAGAGCATTCATTAGGATGGAGAGACGGTAGAGATTCGCTTGCATTTGCAAACACAAGCCGGGTTGTAAACAAAAAACTTGAAATTAACCAGCTTAAGATATTAGAGCTGAAAGGTGATTGAAAATTGCATAATATTTACATCTTGCAGTTACAGTTTCACCTTGTATTTTCCTCAAAGAATTATTTTTTTTTAACTTTGCTACTAAGTAGGGCTGTGTTGGAAATGAAAATAGATTTTCCAATTTGAAATCAGTTCTGGTAGTATTTCCTAACAATTGTTTTATATAACCCACAATATAAAAAAAAAGCTTTTTCTGCTATCCTTACAGCCGCCATTAACTAGCCTTACTTTATTATTTTACAGTTGAATGTAAAAATATTACTAATATCAAAATGTTGTATGACTATGCATTCATGTAATTCAGATAACTACAAAAAAATAAAAATCGAATCTAAAATAATTGATTCTAAATCTAAATTTTGATCTTGAATCTGAATCGACTCGATTCTTAAAATTTGAACCAATAATCAGCCCAACTACTAGTGATGATCAGTAGTCATTTATTACTAGTAAATGACTACTGATCCAGTTACTTTGATGCAAAAGGAAAATATTAATCCACATTAGCATCTTTGGGATACAGTAGCGTTGCCATGTCAGAACGTGAACTGGTGATCTATTTTTATTATTTCTTATCAAGAAAAAATATGCTTTATTTGATATTTCTGGAAAGACTGGAAAGAATAATTGTATCTTCATCCAAAAAAATCAATCTATGATGTAAAAGTTGGGGTGATTTACTGTAACTTCCTCTCTGACTCATGATGTTACCAACAAATTTCAGAGTGGGTCCAACCCAAACAGACCCCTGATCTGTTTACTCAGCATTGCAGTGGTCTGCTTGTTCTCATTTACATCAAACCATAATTTTTTTTTTTTGCCAAATTAGATCCCATGGAGATTCTCAAAACATCTAGCATCCTATTTAAATGGCTTAAACATTGGAAAAACGATCTAGAAATAATAAAAAAAAATTTAAATTAAGTGTATTTACCCCTAAATTGAGCAGGTAAATGAGATTATAGCATTGTTATTCTTAAAATAAGATAATTAGATAATATGCACTTGAAATAAGACAATGCAATAGTGTTTTCTTAATTTAAATGTAAATTGTCTTGTTCCATTGGCAAAATGTCTCTTTTACCTCCTCAATCCAAGAAGAAATGCCCTTATTTCAAGAAAAAATTACTAATCTAGATTTGGATTTTTTCCTGTCAAACCACATTGATGATAGAAAACTATAAAGGTTTTAGATTTTGGGCCTTGAAAGCCTGATACTAGTAACCAGCCCCTTGGTTTGTAGCTACCATGGTTGGTAACAGAGCTAAAAACAGCATATTTGTCTCCCAGATATACTTAAGAAAGAGCAGAGCTCCAGAAAGGAGACAATATCTGCCTCATCAAGCATATTTACTTCAGCTTTATTACATTATTTTTTCCTTTTACCTGTTGTTTGTGAATACTTTGAATTTTACGTAACCTGTTGAACTTATTAGAATGTTCATCCTTCATTTAAAAAATATTTTGCAAATAAACTTAACTTTAAAACTTAGTGTGGTTGAATTAAAATAACTTTGCAATAAAACAAGGGGTCCGATTTGAACTAACACAAAACAGACTGATAGCTTTGAGAAGTTAATGTAACAGAGAAGTAGAGACATTCAAAGACTTTACTTTTAATCAACTGAACGTTAAAGGGAATGTTATTTTAAATGCTTTATTTAATATATTACATTCTTTTTTGCTTGAGATGTAACATTTTAGCTTTTCTGATTTTAATTAAAAGCATTGTTATAATGAAATAAATATAATTTGTAGCTATAGAAAAATCATTAGTCTATCATCAGTGACTAAGGAAGTAGATTGAGGATAAATGATGCATGTGTAGACAAGCTAAATTACTTTTTGGAGAAAGTCCAAATAATGAACTATGCTTTGAGAACAAGTCGAACCACACCCTGCAACCCTCCTTTTTTTATCTTTTTATGATCTTCGCAGGTATTACTCTGACTTTTAAGACTCTGGAGTTATTATCATATCCAATGGCGTAACGACACAACAATAGGCCTGTAAGCAACATTATCTGGGTGGGCCCCGTATGAAGTACAGCATATGATTAAGGTTCAGGATACGGCGACAGTTCCATAAATCGGCCAAGAAGATACAATTATGCAATCCTCAGTAGTATATGATCACACACGGAAAAATAGTGACTACACACCTTGAATGGAACCATTGGTGACAGCGCACCACATTACAGACATCCCAAGTTCCAAAAACTCATTTCAGGGAGAGGCTTATAACACATTATACATAACGGTTTTAATCTACGCTCTGGGTTACCCATAATTCCAAGTCCATCCATCCATTATCCGACACGCTTGTCCCAATTGGGCTTGCGAGGGGTGCTGGTGCCTATCTCCAGCTGTCAATGGTGGGGTACACCCTGGACAGGTCGCCAGTCCATAGCAGGGCACCACAGAGACAAACAGAACACACTCACACCTAAGGAGAATCTAGAGAAGCCAATTAACCTAACAGTCATGTTTTTGGACTGTGGGAGGAACCCGGAGTACCCGGAGAGAACACACGCATGCTCAGGGAGAACATGCGAACTCAATGCAGAAAGACCCCGGGACGGGAATCGAACCAAGAACCTTGCTTCCTGCAAGGCAGCAGTGCTACCCACTGCACCACTGAGCAGCCCTAATTCCAAGTCATAGTGTGAAAAATAAAATACTCAAATACATTGTTCTTTTAAGATCTTTATTGCAGTTTGAAACATATGAGTGTATTTTTACCAACCATCTAATGAACTATACACAGTTATTAACATAGTAATTAAAAGTACCACTTTCTGCTTTGCTCTTGGTGTCGTGTTTAAATGGCTCACCATCAGGTTGAAATCTGGCATGTGTGGCGGTATAAATACGGTCCGGTGCGGCGAGTCTCTTCAGGATCAGGTGGGTTTAAGAGGAATTTTTCGCACCATTACATCTGCTAAGAGATGTCCTCGTCTATAATTGCGTAGGGGACCCTACGGGTGTCAGTAATGGGGCCCTTAGGAGGTCGTGGGCCTGTAAGCAACTGCAGTCTCTGCTTATCGATATTTGCGCCATTGATCATATCAATCAAAATTGACTTCTTGGAGCTTGTTTTTGAAGTACAGAAGTCTGCAATGTATTTTTTTTTTTACTGTGTTACAATGCCTTCCTTTTTAAGATCAACCATCTTCCAACAAACAGAATTCATATCAAATGAATAAATAAAGGGCTGAGATGTGTTCTGGCAACAGTAGTTCAGGTTGTTAGCTTATGTACTTGGAGGTGGTCCAGTTTTATCAAAGCATTTATCCGTGACTCGCTGTGGTCCACTAAAGGTGTTTTCTTTATCCCTGCAGTGAATGGAAAAAGCAGGGCTATTATACAAATTTGACTTCAGAAGATGATGAAAAGTGTTGTTTCTCTTTCATTTATGATACTATGGTTTTATAAAAGCTCAGCGGTGCTTTTTCTTCCCTGCTATAATTTCGTTTTTGGCCTTGAAAGAGAAGTGTACAGGAGTTTGAATGCAGCGTTTAAAGTGTGACTCCAGCAAATATTCCAAAAGCTGGATAGAGGAAGGAAAGCTTGGAGCTGCACGCCCTTTGTCTGAGACTGCAATCCGTTTTCCTTTAGACTCCAGGTGGGAGAAACCATGTCTGCAGGGCAGACATTGTATACTACGTGACATTTTTCACCCAAATATTTCTTGCTACAAAAGCAGAAAAGGGAAAGAAAGGATACGCACCTTTCAACGCGATATCTAATTACAGATAAAAATCAGAAAGCGAGGTTCCAGTTCTGGCTGTATGTTTAGGGAGGTTTTCCTGCTGGAAGGTGGGCCTCCACCCCTGTCTCCAGTTTTACCGACACTAAAGGCCAATTTATGCTTCTGACGCATAGCCTTTGCAACCGTCAAATCTGTCTCTGTGCGTGGCCACGCCCCCCGCGCAGAGGTTCTGCAACTGTCGTTGCGCACTTAAAAAAAATCCTGACTACTCTAGATCCATCTCTGTGACTGTGATATCTTGCAGATGCACCATTGTTGTTTTGGAAGATAAACACTCTGACCAGCGCCGCCGAAGTTCTTGCGAGTTCTCGAATAGGCTCCCCCTTGCGCTTTGGTGGGAAACTGCTGTGCGTCCCTAGAAATTCCAGACTGACAATGCAGAAGCATACAGCAAAACTGGTTGGCGACCAGACCCAAGCGACATTTGATGAGTCCAATCTGCCCTTAAGAATTGCCCTGCATTAGCTGCTACTGTCCCTTTTACTAGGTTTAGTGTCTATGTTAAAGAGCGTCCTCACAGCATGATGCATCCACCACTGTGCTGCACAGTGGAAATGGTACATTCAAGGTGTTGTTCAGTGTAAGTTTGATTATTCACAATAATGCAGATTCTAAATTAGCTAACTTTAGTTTGGTTTTCTGATCAAAATCTGTGTTTAACCCGTCGTCCCACAGGCAGAGTCAGGGACACAGGGCAGTAGGCAGCAGAGGCCCTACAGTAGACTGGGGTTGACAGCTTTATCAGCTCATGAGAACAGAGGAGGAGAGCTGGCTCGGTGCCCAGCTGAGCTACCACCACGTTGCCTCAACCCCTGCTCACACAGACTAGCTCGACCTTGGACAGGGCACAGTCACCCTTCTCCCTCCTCCCGTTTGGAAATAACCCCCAACGGCACCCCTCCCCCCACTGCTCCCAATGCCTCTCCAGGATGGAGGAAAGGGAGGAGCTGGAAGTAATGGAAGCAAACTGGCACATCGTGTTTCCCTAATCTGAAATTACCCACAACACACTGTGTACATGTAAACACTCTGAAATTCAGACTATTTCTCTTCCTGGCTGTCTCCCAGATTTATGCTGCAAATACACAAATAAGCTTGTCTGATTTCAGCTGGCTCCATCTTTTTTCCCCAAAATAGAACATTAAAGGATAACAATTATTATATGCTGTGCTTTGCAAAGATATCTTTGCCATTTTGTCTTTTTACAAACCTGATATTTGTGTACACATTCAATATAATTTGGTGCAACAATCAACAGGAAGTGGTGAATAAGTAGAAAAATATTGAAAGGTGTTGGATGCTGCCTCCACATTCAGCCTCAGGCAATCATGGATCACCTGAGCAGGCCCTGAAAAGCAATCAGTTTGGATTTTATTTAAGCATAACACTACCACCTCCGTGTGTTCAGATTAATACGGGGTGCTAAAACAATTTAAAGTAGGATGTGGAAATTTTGTTCCACTTCCATATTTTGTACCCATCAAATCATAATAAAATATATTGATACAAAACCATGAAGAGGGCTGTGGGTTATTTCACATGGAGGTTTTTTCTATTGGATTTGTCAGCCTATAAGCCAGTGGAATTCATTAAGGTGGTGGTTTTATGTATATGTTTGTTACTCTTCCTGCTGTCTGCGAATGTTATGTCGCTCAGGCTGCAGTTAAATGGATTTTTCAATTGATCTTTCAGCTTGTCAGAGGCAGCAGCTTTAATGGGCACATAGCTGGTCTTCATCTGTGAGTTCTTCCTGTATAGATGAGCGGCTGTGCGCCTGCCTCTGCAGCCGGTTTGGCAAATGAGACGTTATTGAATCAATCTTGTCCAATTATTGCTTCTATGTATGTTAAATGTGAATAAAGGTGCAACAGAGTTCCTACATCTCATCACTGAACTTATGCTCCTCAAATTTATTGCATTTTTTAAACTGAGGGAAAAAACAGATTTATAGACTTTTAATAAACAACAGATATAAGGGAAACTCTTAATGGACTAAATAGACGTGGAGACCCTGAGTTTGTTATGGCAATTGCCCCATTTCTCTTAAATACTGTGAGGTTTGCATTTGTAAAACAGGAAATGAAAACATTTTAAGTACCCTATGGCTTCATTTTTCCTCAACCCATTGGATTTTTCCTTGATGAACATGCTAACATGCTAAGTTAGATCTTCATCTGGTTGCGGCCTAATATTAAATCTCTCAGTAGAGTCCAAGGAGCTGTCAGGTGCAAAGAACAAAGATGGTAATAAATACCTCTGCATGTTTTCAGCTGCGCAGGGCGAGCAGAGGGAGTGTGCCTTCACAGACCAGCAGCAGCAGTGGGAGGTGAAGCGAGTGACGGAGGGTGAAGGCTCGGTCTCTCCAGAGAACACCACCATTCGATGTGCCAAAGGCAAGCACTGCTTTGGCCTGTGGGAGAAAACCCCTCCGGGTGAACTACAGCTGGTCAAACAAGGTAACACCAACTTACACGTTTAATTGTTTCTTTCTTTATTTTTTGTTTCTGCTACTGAGTATATACACAAAGTAGCTTACAAATGCTGATTTCATATATCAAGGAAAATAAACTATCAACCCAAGCTCCGGCACTCATAGAGTAAAACAGCATCTCTGTCAAACTGCAGTGTAGACTTTGACTAGGCCGTGGCAAACTTGTCACTTCCTCTGCCAATACGGAAGAGTTATGAAGAAGAATAAGTGCTTCCTGTGTGCTTTTTAGATGCACCATCTATTTGATATATAGTTAAACAAGTGACAAAATAACTGTTGTGGATTATAAGTTGGACAAAAGGCTAGTTTGTGAAGCTTTTTCCTGCTTAGAATGAGGCTGAATAAAAACCCTAACCTTTACGCTCACTTATTTTCTTCATTAAATTGGAAATATCTGTTTGAATTGGTTGTTTGATTGGGTTCAAAGTTGTTTGATAGAGCATACAGAAAAGGTTAATCTATTTTACTGTCAGATGTCAAATAGTCAGAACTATTTTTCCAGTTTGCTACCTCTTTTTGACATTTGAATTAAAAAAAAAGTCAAAAGATCCCAATTTTTCCTGCCTCAGGTTGCTGGACTCACCTGGACGATAACCATGAGTGCCATGACGACCGCTGCGTGGTGACCAGGCTGCCTTCGCTGATCCAGAATGGAACGTACCACTTCTGCTGCTGTGGCAGCGACATGTGCAACGTCAACTTCACCGAGAACTTCTTGGTGCCGAGCCCCACGCCGCCTCAGTTGATCGGTGAGGACATGCAGATAACCTTAACAGATGTGGTCGTTTATGCCGTTTTCTGCATCTGTATGCATCATGGTGAAGTAAAGGGGAAAAATAGACATGATTTAAAAAATGTTTGCCAATTAATGTCAATGATCTCTATGTGGACTAAAGTTGTTACTCAATGTTTTATTTAAAATTGCTCAAGTTTTCAGAGTTTTAAATTTAAATCTTAGACATTCTAACACAAAGGCTTCATCTAAATGGTTCTATTTCATCCCTACTGACCGCCAGAGGGCGGTGCTGAAAGCACTGAATGTTCCCTTCGGGCATGCGCAGTTCGAGTAATTATACCAACAGAGTCACACCTGTGACACCGGATGACCACTCAGAAGCTATATAGCCTGGTGTCATCCTTTGCTCTGCTCCTTTTTTCTTCTCGCAAGCGGTTCGCTAACTTCCCCGTTGTCTGAAGCCCCTGTCTCTTGACTGGAGTTGCGGTTATTCTCCGCCCTCCCAGGGCTGCAACGGGTCGATTCTGAGGATTACGGAAGGTAAGTGAGTTGTTTGCTGGTGATGGTAGCGTCCGCGCCCCCTCTCCCGGCTTTAGCTTTTTACCTACAGCTTCGTGCTGTTTTGTTTCAAACTGGTGACGGCAGCGATTTCGCCCCTACTCCCAATGTGAATAACTTCACTGCCGAAGTTATATACGGCTAACGTAGTTAGCTTCTTTAGTTTGTTGGTGTTATACCTGGTGACGGCAGCGGTTTTCGCCCCCTCTCCCAGTATATTTCCTACTTTTGCAGCCTTCTTCCTCGGTCTGCTTTGTTATAAATGGTGACGGCAGCGTTTTTCGCCCCCTCTCCCAATATCAACCTTTTTGGCAGTCTTTTCCTTGGTCTGCTCTCTTAATTGGTGACGGCAGCGTTTATCGCTCCTACTCCCAACTTAACTTGCCATACAGCTAACGTTGTTAGCTTTTTTTTGTTTTTTTTTGTTTATTGCTTTTATACCTGGCGACGGTAGCGGTTCTCGCCCCCTCTCCCAGTATCGGCCGCCTTGTGTCCGCAGCCTCTCTTGTTTTATCCGCTATAATTGGTGACCGCAGCGTTGTTCGCTCCTACTCCCAACTTAAGTTTCCATACAGCTAACGTTGTTAGCTTTTTTGGTTTATTGGTTTTATTCCTGGTGATGGTAGCGGTTCTCGCCCCCTCTCCCAGTATCGGCTGCCTTGTGCTCGCAGCCTCTTTCGTTTCTCTGCTGTAATTGGTGACTGCTGCGTTTGCGCCCCCTCTCCCGATTTTCGATACTTTCTGTTCTTTAAGCCTTGTCGGCCTTAGACATGGATGGCTCTCACAGCTGCATGGATTGTGGGGCTGCCCTGCAGGCTGAGGATGGCCACGACCTGTGCCCTACCTGCCTTGGACATGAGCACCTTTTGGAGGCGCTGTCTGAGAACCCCTGCATGAACTGCAGCTTTATGCCCCATGCAGTGAGGGTGGCTCGGTTGGCCCAGTTGTGCCCCCAGGAGGGCTCGGACCTTCCGCCCTCTGGGCAGGTGGTTCCCCCCAAGCGTTCTAAGCGCCGTGGTGGGACCACAGCATCTGTGCCCCTCCCCCGGAAGAAGCGGGCCAAACCTGACCAGGGCCTGTCCACAAGGGTGGAGCAGTTGTCAGTTGAGCTGGCAGAGATGAAGTCCTTGTTGCAGACACGGCAATCTGATCCCTCGCTCCCAGTGGTTGGGCTCTCTTCCCCACCAATGCCCGAGCTCGTTGTAGAGGATGATGTTATCTCTCTGGCTGCTTCCGCTTCCCATTTTAGAGATGAGGAGGAGGCAGGGTCCTCTCAAGCCTCTGAGGCTGGTTCATTTTCATCTCAGAGTGCGGTTGGAGAGGCCAGTGACGGTTCCATGCGGGAGGTCATGTCTATGGCCCTGAAGCAGCTGCAGCTGGAACTCCCACAAGGAGAGGCATCAAGCTCCGGGAGTGCTTTTTTCAGACGTGGAAGGGCTCCTACTCCCTTTTCTGTACCTCCATCAGAGGAGTACCTGAAGGAGTTACACGCCTGTTGGCGGGAACCGAGAGCGCTGTCGCGTCTCTCCTCGGATGGTCGCGTATTAGCTGCCATGCATGAGTCGGTGAAGGCCGGCCTGGACTGTATGCCAGCAATTGAACCCGCTGTTGCTTCACTGATTGTGTGACCAGATGAAGCCCTGCGTCCTGATGTCCGGTGCCCGCGGACTCAATGTCGGGTTACAGATGACCTCCTCTGTAAGGCGTACAATGCAGGAGCGCATGCTGGCCGCCTTGGCAATTCCCTGGCACACCTCATGTTTGCCCTGTCTGCATCTGTTCAGGACACTGGTGGTGCAAGTGTGGCGGTTGGTTATAGTGACGCAGCGCTGCAGGCCTTCGCGCTGATGACCAGAGAGCTTGGACGGATGTCTTTCCTTGTCCAAGCTCGTAGACAGGTCTGGTTGGCACAGTCTCCTCTGACTGAAGCATGCCGTAGGACCCTCAGGGGTGTCCCGGTTGTACCAGGGGAGCTGTTTGGATCAGCTGCCTTGGAGGTGCTGGAACGGACTGCTCAGGCACGTCAGACTAGCCAGCAGCTTTCCGGCCTTCGCAGGAGCATACCTGCCTTTCCCCAGCGTTCGGGCCGCCCTGCCACTACCACCAGCGTTCAGCCCCGACCTCAGACTGGTGGCAGACCTGTTGGTTCCTATCCCCATGATGTGCGGCAGAGACTGAGAAGGGACTTTCGTGAGCCAGTCTGCCGCCCTGTTAGACAGACCCGGGCCTCAAATCCTGGACGCCCTCCCCCCAGAGCCCCCAGGGGCCGTGGGGATAGAAGATGATGCCTCTCACACCGGGTCAAAATGACTGTCATCACAGAGCCGGTGAAATCTCAGGCACTAGACCAGGAGCTTTCTGCCCTCCTGGGCAAGGGGGCAATCGAGTCTGTAGATCCTCTGCGGCAACCCAGAGGCTACTACTCAACATACTTCCTTGTGGCCAAGAAGACAGGTGGTTTTCGCCCCATTTTAGATCTAAGGGGACTGAATCGGTACCTGAAGGTCCTTCCCTTCCACATGCTCACCATAACAGAGGTCCTTCAGACCATTGTGGCGGGAGATAGGTTTACATCAATAGATCTGACAGACGCCTACTTTCACGTACCTATTGCGGCAGAACATCGCCGTTTTCTCAGGTTCGCCTATCGGGGGCGCCATTGGCAATTCCGGGTGCTCCCATTCGGGCTCTCCCTTTCCCCGAGGGTGTTTACTCGATGCGTGAAAGCAGCCCTCTCTCCTCTACAGGCCTCCGGAGTCAGGATTCTGCCATACCTGGACGATTGGCTTCTTTGTGCTCCCTCTCAGGTAGCTGCCTCTCGGGATACGTCCCAGCTTCTACTTCATGGGTCACTGTTAGGCCTCAAAGTCAACTTGGCAAAGAGTTGTCTGGTTCCATCTCAGACAACCACCTTTCTTGGGATGCATCTGGACTCCGCTACCATGATGGCCCGTCCATCTGTTCACAGGGTGGACAACATACTCCAGCTTGTCCGTCGATTCAGACTGGGCAGGGAGTTTCCCTACATAATCTTCCTGCGAATGCTGGGCAAACTGACATCAGTCGCTCGTGCCCTTAGGGCTGCTCCTTCTGCGTCCTTTGCAGCGATGGCTCAACAGCTTTCGCCTAGACGCCAGGCTGCACAGGCGTCGCAGGCTGATGGTGACCAGGAGCTGCCTCCATGCCCTAGCTCCTTGGCGAGAGGGGACCCTTTTGTCCCGTGGTGTTCCAATGGGGCTAGTAGTGTGTCGAAGGGAGGTGGTCACCACGGATAGCAGCCTCATGGGCTGGGGTGCCGTGTGGCAACACAGAGCTGTTCGGGGTCTCTGGGACCCAAGGGAGCGCACCGAACACATAAATGTGCTGGAGCTGCGGGCTGTGCACATGGCCCTCCGGTGCCTTTTGCCCCACCTAGAGGGAAGGCATGTGCTGATTCGGACGGACAACACCTCTGTTGTATATCATATAAACCACCAAGGGGGCACCAGGTCAGCGCGTCTCTTGAAGGTGTCAAGGGATCTCCTGGAATGGGCGTTTCCCCGTCTGTGTACCCTGCGTGCAACGTCACGGTTCTGCCAGGACGGCAGAACCAGGTTGCGGACTCTATCTCGCCAGGCACCTGCTCCGGGAGAGTGGTCTCTTCACCGCGACGTAGTGCGCATAATCTGGAACCTCTTTGGGCAGGCAGAGGTAGATCTGTTCGCCACAGAGGAGTCGACCCATTGCCCCCTATGGTATTCCCTAACCGGGGTGGCGGGTGCACTGGGCCAGGACGCACTGGCTCATCCATGGCCGCAGGTTCTCCTGTATGCCTTTCCACCCCTCTCACTGATTTGGCCGACTCTACGGAGGGTTCTCGAGCAGGGCCACAGAGTGTTGCTGGTAGCTCCGTTCTGGCCAGCGTGGCCGTGGTTCCCGCTGCTTTGGAGTCTGTGTCACGGTACTCCATGGCGTCTTCCAGCAAGGAGGGATCTGCTGTCTCAGTTGGGGGGACAGATATGGCACCCCAACCCTCAACGTCTCCAGCTGTGGGCATGGCCCCTGGGAGGCTGACTGGGTGTTCAGACACTGTGAGACACACCATATTGAGTGCTAGGGCTTCCTCCACTCGGCTGCAGTATGCTAACAGATGGCGCCTCTTTTCTCAGTGGTGCTCTGCCCACAATGAGAACCCGGTTTCCTGCTCGGTGCCCTCTATCTTGGAGTTCCTCCAGTCTCTCCTTGATAAGGGCCGCTCTCCTTCGACCCTTAAAGTGTATGTTGCAGCAATTTCATGTCTTCACCAATCTGTTGACAACCATACAGTGGGGCGCCATGAACTGGTTTCACTTTTTCTGCCTGGTGCTCGTAGGTTGTGCCAGCGGCCCGCTCCACGAGCCCCAGATTGGGATCTGCCGTTGGTTCTCACAGCTCTGTGCCACCCTCCATTCGAGCCTTTGGCACAAGCAGAACTCAAGTGGCTTTCCTGCAAGACTGCTTTCCTGATGGCTATCGTCTCAGCTAAGAGGGTCAGCGAGCTACATGCTCTTTCTGTCAGCCCTAGGTGTATCAGGTGGAATCCAGATGGCTCTGGTGTTACCCTGTGGCCTAATACTGCGTTTGTGCCTAAGGTGTTGTCTCCTTTTCACCGTAGCCAGCCATTGCGGCTGGCTCGATTTCAGCCTCAATCTGGTACAACTGAGAATGAGTCTGAGTTGTTGTGCCCAGTAAGAGCGTTGGAGGCATACATTGCAGCCACCGCCAATCTGAGACGCTCGGACCAGCTTTTCCTATGCTATGGGGGTCCAAGGTTAGGCTGTCCTCTTTCTAAACAGCGTCTGTCCCATTTGATTGTGAGTGTCATCTGCCACGCCTACGCTGCAGGTCACTGCTCCCTGCCAGTCGGTGTGAGAGCACATTCCACTAGGAGCGTCACCGCTTCCTGGGCTGCTTTGAGAGGGGTTCCGCTGGAAGCAATATGTGCTGCTGCTTCATGGGCTTCCCCAACCACCTTCACCAGGTTCTACAGTGTCAATGTGGCTGCCCTTCATCCCCTGGGTCAGGTCCTTTTACAAGGTTCTGCTGGGCCTCCTCTGTGAGGTATGTGCTCAGGATTCCTTGTGACATCGTTGGCATTAGTCATTCAGTGCTTTCAGCACCGCCCTCTGGCGGTCAGTAGGGATGAAATAGAACGAAAGTTACGTATGTAACTACGGTTCTATGAATCCCGGATGACCGCCAGAGCTTCTCTGTCACTCAGAATCCTTGCTTTTGCGAGAAGATTCTGTAGGAGCAGAGCAAAGGATGACACCAGGCTATATAGCTTCTGAGTGGTCATCCGGTGTCACAGGTGTGACTCTGTTGGTATAATTACTCGAACTGCGCATGCCCGAAGGGAACATTCAGTGCTTTCAGCACCGCCCTCTGGCGGTCATCCGGGATTCATAGAACCGTAGTTACATACGTAACTTTCGATTTATTGTTTACAAAAACTGTAAAAGTCAGGAAAATAGTGTGAAAGTTTAAGATGTGTGATTTGTTTTTTTGTTTGAGTTGAAGTGATGCAGCAGGTAAAATGGTTTCACTTTCAGCCTCCTCATTTTCAAAGCACCATTGAGCTGTCAAAAAGCTAACAGACGTATTAATAGCTTCCGTGTTTTTTTTTTTGTTTTTTTACTTGCGCCGCACCTGTGAATGAAGACAACGTGTGTGGCGAGATCAGGGCGGTGTCAGCACCAGCTCATCTCCTTTCGCAGACACGCTCTCCCACAGTCCGCGCCGTCTTACTACATTCCAAAGATTACAGAGCGTCTGCGCCCGCTGTCTGCAGACAGACAGTAGGAGCACGGTGGTGGCTGCTTTGCTGCGTAGAGAGATAACCGGGGAAAGTAAAGAGCTGCAGAGGAATAATTAAATTGGATTGTCTTTGATTAACCTGCAAAATTGTAATTTTATTTGGGCTTAGATTTTAAATCCCGTTTCTGTTTTTGCCGGATTAATTCCTGACATGTCTGTGCAGATTCGTATTGCTGTAGGAAATGGAGCCATGATGTGTTTGATCTAAAAACAAAGCTCCTGGATAATAGTATTAGAATAGGGTGATGGGAGTACTACATTAACACAGAGATACTCCACAAGGGAAGGAACTGAATAACACATTTCTCTCTAATATTTGGATCTTGTCTTGGTTTTCTGTAGGGCAGTGTAGTTGCTTTAGAGGATGGTTGACTGTTGACTGAAAATGTTTCTGTGGTAACTAACATTTGTTTTGGATCATTATGCTGCTAAGAGACTCTAGTGACCCATTTTCATGTGAGCTGCAGAGATTTTGTGTATTTTCAGGCTTCCAAAGCAGTCTGAACATTTCTAGAAAAGCCTGAAACTGAGGTAGTTTTCTGATATAAACACAAGTAGAAAAGGCCACCCAGATGTCCATTAAAACATCCATCTATCCATCCATCCATCCACCTATGATCTTCAATCCATCCATGCATCCTTCATTTTGTACTTTCTTTGATCCATCCAGGCATCTATGCTTTCCTTCCATCCATCCATCCATCCATCCATTCATCCATCCATCCATCCATTCATCCATCCATCCATCCATCCATCCATCCATCCATCCATCCATCCATCCATCTTTGCATCCTTAATTTTGAACTTTCTTCAAACCATTCATGCATCTATTCCTTCCTTCCTTCCTTCCTTCCTTCCTTCCTTCCTTCCTTCCTTTTCCTCTCTCTTTTCCTTCCTTCCCTCTCCTCTCTCTTTTCCTTCCTTCCTTCCTTCCTTCCTTTCCTCTCCTCTCTCTTTTCATTCCTTCCTTCCTTCCTTTCCTCTCCTCTTTTCCTTCCTTCCTTCCTTTCCTCTCCTCTTTTCCTTCCTTCCTTCCTTTCCTCTCCTCTCTTTTCCTTCCTTCCTTCCTCCCTTCCCTCTCCTCTCTTTTCCTTCCTTCCTTCCTCCCTTCCCTCCCTCTCCTCTCTTTTCCTTCCTGCCTTCCTCCCCTCCCTCCCCCCTCTTTTCCTTCCTTCCTTCCTTCCTTCCTTCCCTCTCTTTTCCTTCCTTCCTTCCCTCCCTCCCTCCCCTCTCTTTTCCTTCCTTCCTTCCCTCCCTCCCTCCCCTCTCTATTCCTTCCTTCCTTCCCTCCCTCCCTTTCTCAATTTCTCACCTTAAAACACCTTAAAACAGATGCCTTGTTTGCATCCAAAACAGCTGGTCTGTTTCTAGCCTTATGGTTGCTATAGAGACTGAGAGGGGTATCGCCTCTTATTTTACTGTCATGGACACAGGAAGTCGGGGACTCCTAATTTAAAGCTCTTAGACCCTTATGAACATAAATAAATAATAAAAGCTAATCCCCAGCTGGAGTTTATAAAGGGTGTCGAAAATTATTTAGGTTTGTCATCAACCACAATTGGTAACAAACAATATGTTCATCTGAAGTGTGAGAAAAGTGGATATGTCTGTGTTTATTCCAGCGCCTTCCTTGTTTTGATTAGGAGCCAAGAGATCTCAGACTTTAAAGGGAGCCTTGTTGACTCCTGCATGTGTGCCAGCAAACGTGCTCACCCTGGCATGTCAATCAAAGCCTCCCTTGGGCTCTCCCAGTCATCAATAATGAATCAAACCATTGACTCCAGCCTTGACTTTTCCCAAACATGGAGCGCAGAAAGCCCTCCCCCTCGTAAAAAGGTCACGATGTGATTTAAATTTGTGTTTTGTCATGTTCTTGCTTTCAGATGGAACTCTGCGCAATGAGGAAACAGTAATTATCGCCCTGGCAACAGTCTCCGTGCTGGTTGTGGTCGCCGTAGCAGCCTTCTTCGGTTACCGCATGATGCACGGTGAGTTACCATGGCGCCAAGCTGTGAAGACTAGCAGGAAACATGGATTTCTTCTCAGGGCCGTCTGAATGTTTTTGGTAGCATTTATAACCTGTCCACATAGCAAGTTACAGCAAAGGTATTCATCCTCCAGCTGCTCACATTTTATCACCTTACAACCATGAAACTCGAGATACATTTTAGAGTTTTCATTTTATGGTCCAACACAAAGCTCTATAGATCCCTCCTTTACGCTGTTCTTCACTCTTCTGTATTAACAGGCGACGGCAAACAAGCGCTCCACAACCTGAACATGATGGAGTCTGGTGGCTCTGAGAGCTCCCTGGACCTGGACAATCTCAAACTTCTAGAGGTTAGTAGCCAAACCGGCCTGTATGTCCCTCTGCATCCTCAGAAAATCAAGATTTAAGTCTGAACCCGTTTTACTACTCATTCAGTGTGGTTGTTTTGGACTAATTAAGGGGTTTTTATGACGAAAGGATGAGCTGAAGTGTAGCTGTATGCTGACTCGGGAGATTTCTGTTCCATTGAACGTCTGAGCTGCATCCTAAACCTTATTGATCTGCACCGGGCCCTTTTCATGAAGAACGAATGCTCCTATTACCGATGTAGAGGAGTTAGGCTTTCACCAGAGAGGAAGGAGAATTAGAGCTTAAAAGAGAAACCAAAGCTGCAGAGACAGAAATAAACCCAAAATACATCAAGGTCTATGGTTGCTTTTTTCATTTCAATGTGACTTTTATCATCCGATCGTGGCAGGATGATCAAAACGACAGGTCAGGTGTTTAAAAATAGAAATTTTCTTTTACTGACACCAGATCTTGGAGAGAGAGGAGTCGCATTGTGATAGGAAGCCAATACTGCATGGACGATATTAAGCCGCAGTGATAATAGAAGCACATAAAGACTCATTTATGTTTTCTTGAATATGGGGCTTACATTTCCAAAGTCCAATTTCCTGGATTTAAACCTCCAGAAACCTTTAAATATTGCAATAAAAACCCTCCCATTGGCTAAAAGTCACTTAGAATGTGACTTGATTTGATTCTATTCAGACAGGACCTTCACATTCAATTCTGACCTAAATGGTACAGAAGTTTCTGTTTTTTGAAGATAAGTCCTATAAAATGAATTAAACAAGGTTTTTAAAGTTTTTTTTTTCTTTTAAGAATTGTTATGGACTAAATTAAATTACCGTTATTATTTTTATTATAGGTGTCAGGGAGACTAATAGTTTAGGGCAGAGGTGTTCAACGTTTTCAGACCAAACTGATGGCGAGATGGAGCTGGGACCCCCTAATTATATATATATTGTATGAAATTGTGTTATATAAAACCGGTCCTGTAGTCAGTCTATTACATATGGAGTAATGTAACGAAAGTAATTCCTCCCTGGGATTATTAAAGTATTTCTGATTCTGATTCCTGGTTGATGGGACAGGTGTTGTGAATGAAACGGTGCCCAGCTTGAAAGGGCTCCTGTGTGACGCTGAATGTGTGCATTGATGACTGAAAGACATCTTCTGCCTCCATTTATCTGTTAACTACAGTGTGTTGAATTCATGTTAATGTTTAGTTAAAGACATTTCAATTAGTGGAAAAAATTGGAGGGGGGAAATGTAAAAAAACAAACAAACAAAAAAAAAATCAACCAAAACTTTCATGACCCCCATGCAGTACCTCTGTGGACCCCCTAGGGGTCGTGAACCCCCTGTTGAAAACCTCCAGTTTAGAGGAACAAACTTTTCAGACCATCCTGCTGTTGTGTTGAACCCTGCATGTTAAATCACCAGAGTTGGCTAAAAGAGCTAAAAAAAAAAAAAAAAAATCAATTTCAGAAACATTTTTTTTAAAAGTCATTGATAATTGATTGTCATTAATTGACCAAGATTTAACCTCTCAAAACCCAACGTTTTAAAGGGTTTACAAATAATAAACATGAAAATTACACTGGTAACATGTTATACACATGTTAGACATCTTTGGAAAGCTTAGATTCTCCACAATTCAACCAGCTACTTCATTTTATGGACATAGCGAGCACCAGAGCACAATTAACACAGATATAGCAGCATGTCAAAATGTACCATGATAAAGCAGCCACAACAAACAAGCATGTTCAAAAAAAGGCATTTTTTTTGAGAATAAAAAAAAAAAACTTTGAGTCTTGTTTGAACATGCAACTTGATGCAGCTTGGGTGTTTTACTCACCCAATTTTCATGTATATATTTAGAAACTAGAAGGTGTTAGTTTTCAATTAATGTATCACACATGTAATTGGGGCTTATAGTTCCTAAGTTATTTGCTTTTCCATTTGTGTATGCAAAATTTGCGAGAATTTCCCAAGATG